>JAJOOO010003071.1:0-22884 GCA_029582685.1 Solanum piurae | reverse complement strand
GTTGGATCACAGACAAGTAGATTGTCTCTAAAAAAATCATATATGTTGTTGTGGTGTACATTTATTCTAACCATAAAATTATCAGATTCTATATTTTTCATATACAAAAAATTAGAAAAAGTGATACATCATCGCTACATAAAAACATCACTTAATTTTAAGAAAACAATTATATCAACAAACATATAATTATGTAAAAGATAAAAATGATTAGATATCAAGATATTTTTAATCATTCATTTAATATTTACAATTCTTGAGTTATGTAATAATGTCAAATCATTTAATTTCTGTTGAAATGTTCTTAAAACCTACTAAAATTCACTTTTTTCTTTCTTATAATAGTCGATTATTGAAAAAGTTGTTCAAAAGCTTAGAAAAATTATTTATGCCCGCGCAAAGCGCGGGTAAATTTTCTAGTTTTAAAGTAAAAGTGAACGAAGGTAGAATGAGTAATATTTATGTATTTTTTTTTTAAACGTAGTTATAAACTCTTTTTTTAAAATTCTTGTATTGGTGTAATTTTCTCTTAATTTATTTATCCCCAAAGTCGTGCACGTTTTATCTACTTGCTGAGGCGCGTCCACGGAGGATCGGATATGCATTATTAGGAGCCCAAGGAGTCTCCTATATATAACTTTAAAGAACTTCTAAACCAAACTAGAAGGAAAGAAAAAAAAAAAAAAAGCAATCAAAGAGAATGCTGCGAATTTGGACAACGAGGAGATTAGCTTCACAATGCTTGATTCCATGGCGGATGTACCCGACTACTCTCATTTCGACCCGAAATAGCTCCATCGGAATCCTACACGACACTCTCGACCGGAACTCCGATTCGTATACTCGAAACTCAAAAGTCATGGATGAACTTGTTTCACAGCTTCATTTTCACATTCTCAAGGTTACTTTTTCTGTTTTCCTCTTTTACATTATAAGTTATATAACAGTGCTAGATGTTTCTGTTTACTTCGAGATGTGATTGTTTCAATTGTGAATTTGTTTTGTGTTGCGTTGTTAGGTTATGGAAGGAGGAGGACCAGAAGCTGTGAAGAGACATCGGAGTAGGAATAAGCTTCTTCCTAGAGAGAGGATCGATCACCTTATTGACCCTGGCTCTTCATTCCTTGAGCTTTGTCAGGTTAACTTTTTGTTTTCCTGAGCTCTTACACTTTCAACCAATTACAGTTTTGTTTGTTAGAAGTACTGTTGCTTATCTTCTAACGAAATATCTGCTTGTGAAATACATTAACAAGTCAATTGCATTCATTGGTAGGATTCACATGAGCAAAAAGACTTGCAAATTCGACAAGTTAATATATTGATATTGTGAATGATATGAGGCTGATAATAGTAATCTTATTCATAACTAAATAGGAGCCTGCTTAAGTACTTATACTGTCATAAAGGATGGTATGACGCCGAACTATCTTTTCATATTCACAGTGAAGTAGAAGGCACAGAGCTTTCCCTTCCCTTCTAGATTAAAGTTGGATTCGGTGAATCAGTTTTGCTGTTTGTCTTCTTGCTGGGTTTTTATCATGATCTAAGGTGAAAGGAGCCAGATTATAAAACTACTGTTTGTGTGATTAGCATCATTCAGCTAGCACACTTGATCCAGCTTGTTCATTCTCAAGTTCTCTTGAGCTGAATCATGAATTTCATAAGATACACATGGTAATTACTCACTGTCTTGAGGAACTAATATACTTGAGTTTATGCAAAATATTTGAGAGTAGATGTCTACTATGACCCCTTTCTGATAAATTGGGTACTTGAGAATGCTGCCTGCACTTCAAGCATAAAAATACCATTTGTTTCTGTTTATTGATCTCTGTGATTGGGGCTGAGTATACTTGTTTTTGTTTAAATTCTACTCAGAAAGTATCCTGATATGTATTTTTCTTGCTCTAAAATTATGGAGAATTTAGCTTGCGGGTCATGAATTGTACCAAGAGTCATTACCTTCTGGTGGGATAGTTATTGGAATTGGAACAATACATAAGAGACTCTGTATGTTGGTGGCAAATGATCCTACAGTCAAAGGTGGAAGTTACTTTCCAATAACTGTCAAGAAACATCTCAGGGCACAAGAGATTGCAGCTCAATGCAAACTACCATGTATATATCTTGTTGATAGTGGTGGTGCTTTCCTTCCAAAGCAAGCCGAGGTTTTTCCTGACAAAGAAAATTTTGGGAGAATATTTTACAATCAAGCTGTGATGTCCTCTGAAGGTATTCCTCAAATCGCACTGGTGTTAGGTTCTTGTACTGCTGGAGGAGCTTACATTCCTGCAATGGCTGATGAGAGCGTCATGGTCAAAGGGAATGGTACCATATTTTTGGCTGGACCTCCTCTTGTAAAGGTTAGTAGTTAGCCTTCTTTTTCTCTGTAAAACATTGATATATTTTACTATAATTAAGATTTATAAATCATTAGAGATTTTACTGATTCAGTTAACTGCATTCTGTGAGCATAATGTCTATCTGATAGAAAACTTTTATCAGGCAGCAACTGGTGAGGAAGTTTCTGCAGAAGACCTTGGAGGTGCAACTGTGCATTGTAAGACATCAGGGGTTTCTGACTACTTTGCCCATGGTAAAATCCCCTCACGCTATTAATCTTTCAGATTGTATTTCCATTTCATACTTTTGATTTATGCTCGTGGTGTCTTCTGCCGATCTTGATGCTATCTGATACAATGATGGCATCTAATATCCTGTGTTGCAGATGAACTGCATGCCCTTGCTATAGGAAGGGATATTGTTAAGAACCTGCACATGGCTGGTGGTCCAGAAGTATCTGGACAAACTAGAGCTGATTATAAAGAACCTCTGTATGACGTGAAAGAACTTGGCACCATTGCACCAACAGACCTCAAACAACCCTTTGATGTTCGTTCAATTATTGCTCGCATTCTCGATGGAAGTGAATTTGACGAATTCAAGAAACTGTATGGCACTGTGAGGCCCTTTTATTCCTTAACCAATCACAGCTGTCTCTCATTTGTCTTCAGTTATTTATTCATTTGTTTTCTGAGCGTACTCGTTGATACATACAGACACTTGTGACTGGATTTGGAAGAATTTGTGGACAGCCAGTAGGAATCCTTGGAAACAATGGGATACTGTTTGTGGAATCTGCTCAGAAAGGGGCACACTTTATTGAATTGTGTACTCAACGTAACATTCCTCTGATCTTCCTTCAGAATATTACTGGATTTATGGTAAGCATTTTTTTCCTCCTCCTGTGATATATAAGTGTTTGAGACAAACTTGCTTTAATCAATTGCTATTGACTATAACTAAGGGGGGAAAGCAAGTAAACTCAATCCAACCTGCTCTAGTTCCTCATGACAAGTGGTTGTATATTCATGTGAAATAACTACTTGCTGATATCCCATAGATGGATATTTATGGTACATAATGAAACACTTCATGATGATTCTTGCAAGGCTTTAGCAAAATTTGTACAAGGATTCATCAAAATTATCTGTTTCTTTTACATGACCTGTCACTTTTTATAGCCTATGTACATCTGAACATGTTTCACATGTGATTTGAAAGCCATTACTTCCTAATGAAAGAACAAAAGGAACAGAAGCAGAAAAAGGATACTAGTCCAAAGTAGAGACAGTCTGACTTAAAATTCTATCAGCATCTTGAAACACATTCAGTTGGTTGGGTGGTCAGATGCTATAGGGAGGAATAAGTGGTTTATGTGATTTCAGGGGTATTTCTGGTTGGCATCTCACAATGGGTTTAGATTTCGGAAATCTGAAAAAATGTGCTTCTTAGCTATGTGTTATTTGGAGATTTTCATTTGGATACAGGCCTGTCTTGAAAATGAGGTTAAGATGTTCATTAATTTGGTAGGTTGGGTCCAAATCTGAGGCAAGTGGTATTGCCAAAGCTGGAGCTAAAATGGTTATGGCAGTCTCTTGTGCGAAGGTAAGCTTCAACTTAGAAATGTCATAAATTTGGATTTATTTTGGCCTTTGAACTCAAGCTGGCAAAGCATCATCAGAACATTTTGTGGTACTCTGAGTCTTCATTGCAACTATCCATACTCTATGATTCAATTTATCAGTACTTTACTTCGATCATTTAGCTGTCCTCTTTTAAAGTAATGATTTCAGTGTTATTGTTGAGGAATATTCTGAAGAAATTAACATTTCTTGCAAATATATGGAATCAGGTTCCCAAGATCACAGTAGTTATCGGTGGAAGCTTTGGAGCTGGCAATTATGCAATGTGTGGACGTGCATATAGTCCAAATTTCATGTTCTTCTGGCCAAATGCTCGAATATCTGTAATGGGAGGCCCTCAGGTATCTCTTCTGTGACACATTGCTTCCAACTAACTCAATATCTATATGCATGATGACATTGTTTTACTTTTACTAGTTCTACTTATTTGAACCCAAACGATTTTTGCTAGATGCATTTGATTGGTATGTTCTTTGTGTTGCTTGAATAGTGTGAATGAAAAGCAATGCTTATCTGTGAAAGCATTAGCCCCTTCCCAAATTCTGAATATGTTGGTATGCCTAGTAATTATTGTTACTTATCGTGGAATCTTGTAATTCTCATTTTAATCATGGATTTATAAGGCTGCTGGAGTCCTTGCTCAAGTAGAGAGAGCCACCAAGAAAAAGAGGGGAATTCAGGTAAGACATTGACGCCTATAGCTCTATATATCATTTTGATTGTGTCCAGTAATTGACATGATTGTGTTGCAGTGGACAAAAGAAGAGGAAGAAAAGTTCAAGGCTGAAGTTGTAGAGGCGTATGACCGAGAGGGCAGCCCATATTATGCCACATCTAGGCTTTGGGATGATGGCATAATTGATCCAGCAGACACGAGGAGAATATTGAGTCTTTGCATCTCTGCTACCTTGAATCGTGGACCAGAAGCTACAAAATATGGTGTGTTCAGAATGTAACATTGCAAGCTCAAGCTTAAGAAAGATGTTGCTGCCTGAGCCCTAAGGGTTGTTGATTTAGTCAACAGCAGAAACTCCAACTGCATAATCAGCTGGGTTACAATAAGTTCTAAGTTGTCAAAGCAAAGGTAAATTGGTTCCATGCCAAGGACAAGAAACTCAATGATTTACAAAAAGAAATAGTTGGATTAGGTTGAGCGTGCAGTCATAGTCCGATGATGTTATGTTTCTTTATTATTGTAATTGGTTCTGGGAGCTAATAACTGTGGTTCCGTGGCTGCTTCTAAATTACTGACTGCATTAAAATGAGAAAAGAAACACTTATACTTAAGTGCCTACAAAACATGGAGATAAAAGAAGCTTAATCCCCTTCAATATTCACGCCTCAGTGATCATAAACGAATTAAATTCCAAGTATAATATTAAAATCCATTAACGCGAAGGACAGAAGCCAGAATTGGATTTAACTTGTCCTTGGGGAAATAACATCAACAAATAGCGTGAGATTATCTTGCATAAATTTTCTGAAAAACATGGTTGACATTAATAAGTGATACAACAGCGCCCGTGACCTAATAGATAAGGCGTCGTTTGTGGTCTCCAATTTTTGGTAGTTTGGTACTATAATTTTCTTTTTTCAATTTTGGGTACTGTTTTATTTATTTCAAAAAAGGTTATCTTTGCCAAAGAGATCGAGGAAAAGGCCCAAAATAGTCTCTTATATTTGGGTTAAGACTCATAGTGGTCCTTGAGTTTTCACATAGAGCACTAATAGTCCCTCATGTTTGCAATATTGGTGCACTTTTGGTCCTCCCCTAAATTTTTGCCTATTTTTAACATTAATTTTGTCCACAATTTTTATGTAAGGAATGTCCAATCGTCCCCTAAATATTACTGCAGCTAAACTAAGAATATCTTAACACATGATGTTGGAAGAAAGAAAAAAAGTGTACTATTGTACGTGAAATTATCGTAATGAACCTCTCGACTTTACCTGCAATACGATTTCTACTAAACGAAACAAAGTATTTTTCTTATCACATTCTCTCATATGGTGTTATTTTTTCTACTAAATATATAAAATGATGATTGAACATCCCATACATAAGTTATAGATAAAATCAATGTTAAAAAATATGCAAAATTTTGAAGGAGGACCAAAAGTGAACTAATATTGTAAATATGAGGGACTATTAGTGCTCCATGTGAAAACTCAAGGATGACTTTGAACCTTAACCCAAATATAAGGGACTATTTTGAGCCTTTCCTCAAAGAGATCATTTTTTTTATTGCGTATATAATAATAAAAGAAAAATGATGAGGTTAGGTAATGAAAGGTGGCAATACTAGGGAAACTGCCAAAATGGAAATAAGAAAAGATATTTTTTGTATTCCAGGATTGGTGGTCATATCATAATACCCATCCTTATCCATAACCCCACAAACATAAAAAGAAAATGACAGATTGGTGAGTGGCCAGTGGCAGTCATTATCCTCGTTCCATAACAAAAATCACGTTTTTCTTGACTTCACTCTTAACTTGCCCAATTGCCGCACTTAAACAGCTAATAAAAACTTCCGTGCTCTACTCATTCTCCAGTTTAGATAAGCGTATTGTCACTATAATTTTATTATTTCCATCTCATCATTTTACGTGATATTTTTTTATTTCACACAATATTTTTAAAAAAAAGATATTTTAAATAATTTTTGATATTTATGTAGTTGAGATTAATTTCATTAGGGTAACAAAGAGAATTTTAAAGTTAAATTATTTTTAATTATAGTAAAATGACATTCTTTTTTAAATGGGCTAAAAAGAAAAATTATCACATAAATTGGGACAAGGGAGTAATTACTTTATTTAAACATAACTTTAATTTCAATTTTGAAAATTTTAAATAAAGGGATTTTTGTTTGTTTTTATAGTCAAGCAAGAATATCCCATGAATTGGAAAATTATTTTATTCTAGTCCTTTTTGTATAAATTATAAAATAAAATAATTCCGAAATTAGGTAATATGAGAACAAAATTAATTCCAAAGTTTATCTCAGAGATTATTATTACTATCCTTAAATTTCCACCTGCCAAAAGACTCATATATAGAATGTGATTGGCTAACAAGTATAAAAATTTGGAGAGGTCTCTCTGCATTGCCTTTGTTGCAAATGGCTGCGAGTGCGAGCTGTGCTACTCCTTACTCCAACGCTCCGTCTTCTCTCTCACGCTCTTTGTCTCTGCAATACCGCGAGCTCTGTAACTTGCCATACAAGTGTAAGCAGCACCAGAATGTTCGAATCGCTCTCTCAGTTGAGAACAATAAGGGCTTTGGAACATGGAAAACCTCTTCTCCTTCGTCTCTGCGCGTTTTCTGTCTCCGCGATACCCAAGGTAATATCTCATATTTTATGGTTATTTTTCTGGTGATACGTACTTTTATTGCGTATTTTGTGGTTATGCTGGTGAAAATATGAAGGAATTGAGTTTTGATTCGCCGATTTGAAGTTGATTGTTGTGATTAATGTGCTCATCGATTTGAAATATATGATAAAATTGCTTCGATCTGGTCTAAGAGTAGGTCCTCAAGTTAAATATTAATGGCTGAATCAGAAAAATTAGTGGAATATCTCTCGGATCATGATTGGTAATATTTGAAAGTAGTTCTACATTTGTTTGGACTCCGTTTTCCTTCTTTTATTTCTGGTCGTCTAAACTGTGTACGATGCGAAATACTCCAATTCGTACAGTAAATTCGGTAAACTGGAATCAGTAGGCTTTCCTATCGTGGATCTCTACTTGGTAATAGATCTGAGAATAATTATTTTTCCCTCGATGAGGCCTTGATGCACCAAAACTTGTGGTAGTAGTGCGTTGTGCCAATGAAGTAGCCAACCTGCTTTTATTTCGAAATTATAGATGGAGCTTTATAAGAAGGGATTGTATGTGCTTTTTTACTATCTTCCAGCCTTGTAATGAAATCATCACTGTGTTATAAGTTCTAAGAATGCTTAAAATCTTAGGTATCTAATGAGACTACAGTTTTAGTGATTTTGTATGAGAATGAGAAATGCAGTTCGGATAAATCTAACTCGTTCTGGTTATTAATTTGCTTTATTCTCATCCAAACTTGTTGTACATTTTGAGAGTTACTTCTGGAATACTTATATTGAGCACTTGCCATTGCCTAGATATGTCTTGGCCTGGTCTAGTTGGCAACTGTTCTTTTCTGGTTTTCTGTTTGTAAATGAGTCAAGATTTCTTTGCACATCAATAAATAGTAAATAAATAAAAATATTCTGTTGCAAAAGTTTTTTGACCTCCACCATAAAGAAGTATAGAAAAGGAGCTAACCAGAACTATTTCTTTCTACCAATGAATTGGAATGCTTTATGTGCTCCAGTAGTTAAAAAAGAAGAGGAAAAGAGCTCCATATCATCTAAGGTTCTTCTGTTCCTATTTCTCCATATTGTCTATGTCATTACATGTGGTATTACTTCGCAGCTCATAACTACTTCTTGTAATTCCACTCCAGCTACACAAGAGGTTTTTCACAATGATTGGCATATCAAATTGAATGTTACCTGTTCTCTTAGCAGGCTAGTTGGATTAGGTAGAAAGCATGGGGAACCTTTTCGGGGAATGCAACATATGTCCTCTTGCTGAAATATTTGCATCACTGCCTAAATTATCTCAGGCTGCATGTGCGAATTCAGTTGATTTGAAATCCTCAATATAAAAAGTATCACCAAATGCTATTTTGCATGTGGAAATAAATATGAGTATCACTAACAGTATACCACTGCAAGGTCCTAAACTAATGTGTTTTCTTTATCCTGAACGGATTTCAAATGAGACTTGTTACCATGCTTTTATGTTTGAGTAAACTCCTAACAGAGAACAATCATAAAAAAAGACCAAATGTTTGAGGTTTGAGGTCTAGGTGCATCTTATTTGGAGCTTATGAGTCCCTTAACTGGAACACCTTGAGATGTGCTTTATCAGTCTAATTGTTTTCATTTCAAACTTCTCCATTTCTTTTGTATGGGTATTAGGCAGTCGAAAATTAAGTACAGATGTATCTCTATACTGTTTTTTGGTGTAGCATGGCCACCGCAAATGTCACATAAGCCATGGAAGATTTTTTTCTGTTCTTTACTTTGTCAGTAGTATTACTCCTCTGCAAATTTTCTGCAGCACCTTCTGGTTGCTGGATTATCAATATTATAACCTTTTAGAAATAAAAACAAGATGGCTGTTGAGCATATGTTGGTCTCTTGCGTTGTTATTTTTTTACATTATTAGTTATGTTCTGTGTGGGATTCTTTTCCTTTTTTCGATATGTTTATTTGTTTAGGTTTCTTTGCATTAGACTTATTCTTAGCGATCTGCCTTGGGAATCTAAGTGCTCAGTTGCAGAATACTTTGGCTCTCTGGAGTATTAAAGAGATATAGTACGTTGAGGTTATACTGCTATCTGTAATAAAGAAGTTTGACATAATTATTTGACACAATGTTATGCATTTGCTAAAATATTATCATAACAAGGAGCAGGAATAATGCTCAAATATCATCCGTTCTCTCATTTTGCAACCTTTGATTATACTATAGATATGGATGTCCAGTACATTAGGCATTGTGTTTGAATATGGTTGTCGAGTGAATTTTAATATCTTTGAATATGACCAAGAGTATATTAGGTCAAACACATAAAATGATTAAGTTGTGGGTGGATACACTCCTGAAATTTCAAAACCAACAACACTTGGCCCTCCTCCCTTCCCCAAATATAATGAAAATCCTCTACAAATATCTACAGTTTCTTACTCCTTTATTAATATTTTATTTCACATATAATAGCTGATATAATACAAACACACTCACACACACACGTCTTTATCTAATCAGATAATTTGATTTACTTCAAGTGAATTGTGTCAACATTTTGTTTCTTAAAACTTCCATTTTTACCTCTGCCAAGTTTTAAAAGTATGTTATCGTGGGTATCTAATGATCCAAGCCCCTAGATATATGTTATAATACCAGGTGGATACTTGAAAATCCTCTGAAATAAGAGGAATCTTTGAAGTGTGCAGTAATTGTGAGAAAATGTTTTTGTACAACAGCTGAATATCTTAAGCATTCAACAACTTTTTAATCCACCTTACATTTGCACAAGAGATCATATTTTGCTCTCAAAGGGCTTCTACCAGAAGTAAATAGTCATATAAATTAATGTTATAGGGGTATTTTAAAATAATCTAATTTATGATAAAATGTCTACAGGAGCGGAATCAACTAATTTTGGGATTGCGAATTAGTGATTGATATATAAAAGGTCTACAGGAAAATGTTTGATTGAGAATGCGTCTGTATACTGTGCTAACTGCTAAGTATTTAAATTTTATTTTGAAATCTTTTCATTTGAACTACTGTGCTTGTATCTTAGGTTGGCGCTTTAGTGTTTTGGCTCATTAGTATGCAGGAAATGGATTCATATGTGAAGCATATTTATGGTGGTTTTGTTATCCAAGTTGAAGTTTGAAAGTTTATGCTAATAATTGCTTCCTAACTTGCAATGTGCAGCTGCAGCTGTCACTGCTAAGTCATGGGATAAATTGATATTGAGCAGTGATACTCCTGTTCTTGTTGAATTTCATGCCACTTGGTGTGGCCCCTGCCAGATGGTTCACCGGGTAATTGATGAGATTGCAGGTGAGTATTCAGGGAGACTAAAATGCTATGTACTCAACGCAGATTGTGAACCAAAAGTTACTGAGAACTACGATATCAAGGCTGTCCCTGTGGTGTTACTGTTCAAGAATGGGGAGAAATTTGAGTCTGTTATCGGAACAATGCCCAAGGAGTTCTATGTGGCTGCCATTGAAAGACTTCTATCTTCATAATGAGAACGTCATGGTAGCATATGCGCAAATTGGATAACTCTCTACTTCTATTTAAAAATTATCTTCCTCGCTGGTGCCTTGTAATTGCATTTTCCTTTTCTATGAATCTTTTGCTCGTTTTCCTCAACATTGACTGCTCTCCGTGAAAGCCTTCCTGCTTCTTTCTTCACAATGAAATTTGTATAGGGTCGGTGGACTTGTGAATAGTGACTGCATTAGTTTACTAAAGATGTCCTGTTTCCTGGACGTGTTTTTGTTGTTGTGACTAGTGACTAGCCCTGAGCTTTCTTGAGATGAATATTATTAGTAGTAATATTTTGCTCCAAGTACTTTGACACATGGTATCTAATAAGCCAACACGAGATGATAACTAGTATAAAATATGATAAAATTGACAATTTTGGACAATATGGGGGACAATTTTGTAAAATTTCCATTATGTTTAGTATCATTCAAAAGAGCAGCACTAAATTAAGGCGTTTTATTTCTTAACCATAATTAACTTATAGATACTCTTACCTTATTTTGTTACTTAACTGAGGTTATCTTCGCTGAATGCTTATCCCTAATTAGCGCAATTCATTGTGATTGAGCAATAAAATTTGTTTGATGATATAAGTTATTGTAAATAATTATGATTAAGCAATATTAATACCTATAAAGACTAAAATTATCTTTTTATGAATAGGTGTGTTTAGTACAGATTTTAAAGTAATAGAAATTGATCATAATCACAAATAAATTATAATTAAATAATGATTTTATTGATCAATATTTATGAGTATAATAACTAGATGGGTTTCCTACAATATATTTGATTGCAAAATAGGTTTGAGATAAATAATATTTGATATTTTGATTTTTTGTTAATATTCAAGATTTATGGGATATTAGAGAACAAATATTTGAGATTTTGATCACTTTGTTAATATGCAGGAGTTTATGAGATCTAAAGTGCATCTTTTTTATGGTATGCATTAGGGTTTAGGATAAAGTAATCTTTACTTTATAGTTTGAAGATGGATTGAACTTGTCTAGAGTTGTATTTGTATATTAAAGGCATAATAGATACACACGTTATTTAATTTAAACTCACTTGATATTTATATCCACCAACTATGGAGGTACGTAAAATAAATACTTAAACTTATACAAATAAAAACATGTGTAGTACGTGTCAATTTGAAACTTGTCACACTTATAGTTAGAAGACATTTGACTGTGAGTTAAAAAACATATTTATGTATTTTGCGAATGTCGGTTTTATTACTAATATAAACCGCGCAGCAGCGGCCCATATTACAATTCCGATGTCACTAGTTCCTAGAAGCGAATGAAGAATTAACAAGTGTAGTGAAGAAGACTCAAAAACAGTGTCTTTTGGGGGTTTCGTTCTGAAGAAGAATCAGCATCTCTACTTTGCAGCTCATCGATTTTATCGTCTTCTGGTACTCGCTCCCCTCTCGTATACGTATTTGCTAATTCTATGTAGGGTTTCCGTTATTTGAATTCCACACTACTTGGTGGGATCTCACTGGCTATGTTGCTATTGTTTGCACAATTTTTTTTTAAAAAAAACTTCTTTGATTTCTTGAATAAGATGTTAACGTTAGTTTCTTGGATGCCCTTTAATTTACCCATGAGTTAATCCAAAGGCTTCCAGTTAAATTTAGGAAAATACTGTTTTTAATTGTCCGAATTGTTGAAATTTATGGGATTTACCTGAATTAGAGACGAATGGATACATGAGATTCATATAGTTGATCGGAACTAGTTTGGGATTGGGGTTTAGTTGATTGTTGGAATTTCTATTTATCTATTGTGTTTTGATCAGATCAGTTTTTACTACAGGAATTTTTTCTAATTTACTCTGGAAATTCTTCAGTATTTTAGCTGGCTTTTACTTAGTATTTGATGTTTTGAGAATTCAAGATGGGTCTCTTTTTTTTCCCCCTTGATGTGGGTTCTAAGTCCCATAATCCATTACAAAATATGCTTAGATAGTTTTACTGAGAACTAAAGAGTCCATTGTTAATCTGTTCTAGCTTTTATACTGCTGAAAAACGTTATTGTTATTTCGTCCCAAGTAAATTATGGTGACTGCTTGTGAATTGATTATTCATGAGTCTGCTTCAGTATTAATGCAAGTGTTTGGAAATACTTCTATTTAGATGGAATTTTGTATCTAGTGATTCGTCTAGCTTGTTGCTAGTCGCTCATTTTGTTGGCCATATACAGGTAACCTGGGACTACACAATCATTAGCTGAAACACTGATGGAACTTCCTCCTACATCATCTTTTGGATTGTCATCAGAGTCCTCGGAACAAAGTGGGAAGCTGATGGCAAACACAAATGCGAAAGCACTAGCAACTTTCTCCCTGCAAAGCCAAAATTCTTCACAGGGACCGGTGGCAATTCTTTGGGACATTGAGAACTGTCCTGTTCCAAGTGATGTACGCCCTGAGGATGTGGCTGGCAACATTAGAATGACTCTGCGGGTACATCCTGTGATCAAAGGAGCAGTTACACTGTTTTCTGCCTATGGAGATTTTAATGCGTTCCCGAGACGATTAAGAGAGGGATGCCAGAGAACTGGTGTTAAACTTGTAGATGTCCCCAATGGCAGAAAGGATGCAGCTGACAAGGCCATCTTGGTTGACATGTTTCTTTTTGCTCTTGACAATCCTCCACCCTCGTCCATTATGCTAATATCAGGAGATGTTGATTTTGCTCCTGCACTTCACATTCTTGGTCAACGTGGATACACTGTGATCCTTGTCATTCCTTCAGGGGTTGGTGTTTCGTCTGCTTTATGTAATGCAGGGAGGTTTGTATGGGACTGGCCAAGTGTCGTTCGAGGCGAAGGCTTTGTGCCTCCTGCAAAGGCCTTAATGCCTTGTCGTGGTGGTGTTTCAGACATTACTGGGATTCTAATGGGGTGTTGCCAGATTAATGACAACCCAGATGGTCAGCATGAAGATGAAGCAATACTGTATAGGGGCCTCTCACAGAACTACTATAATGCAAGGGAGTTCTCAGTGATATCACATTCTCTGGCTGAATATAATACCACTGCAATTTCCATGCCATGTTATCCTACGGGTATGAGAACTCATAGCCTTCCTTCTGGTTTAAATGAAGTTTCAGCTGGAGGTCCATCTTCACATGACCAGAGTGACTTGACATGGGTGCAGCCTGGGGATATAAATGGTTTGAAGGGGCAGGTGGTGAAGTTGCTTGAATTATCTGGCGGCTGCTTGCCTCTTACACGAGTTCCTGCAGAATACCAGAAAATTTATGGGAGGCCACTTTACGTTTCAGAATATGGCGCAGCTAAGCTTGTGAATCTTCTCAAGAAGATGAGTGACGCAATTTCTGTCGGGGGGAAAGGCCAAAAGAAGTATGTCTACCTCCATAATTCATGTGCTGTACCAAGTGCTCCCCCCATAACTATATTAAAAAGAGATAACAAAGGAAAAGGAACACAAGAGGGAAATGCCGATATTGTGACTGGGGTTGGATCTTCAGATGAGTTCTCTGATGATGAAAGAGGACCCATAAAAGAGCATGGGAGGAGCTGTGAGAAATCTAATATGGTTGAAAAAAGCCTTGAAAATTTCAAGTATGAACTTCAAGAAATACTTGTTAGCTACTCTTGCCGGATTTTTCTTGGTTGTTTTGACGCAATATATCAACAAAGGTACAAGAGGCAATTAGACTACAAGAGCTTTGGAGTGGTTGAACTTGAGCAGCTACTAGCAAAAGTGAAAGATGTAGTGATTGTGCAAGAGGAGCCCGTTAGTAAGAGGAAGTTTCTGGCTGCTGTTGGTGCCTAGAAGTGTTTATCGTTTATTTCTTGACTATTTACTATCTTAACTTCCTCGAGACTTATGCTGAGGTATTTGTTGTTGCTACTTTGTCCTTGTCATTTTTTTTCTCTCTCTTCAGTATGACAAAGAAAAGCTGAAGTCATGTTTGTCATTTCTTCTTCATCATGACTTAGTTTGTTCTATAATGTCAGAAGTTCCTATGTAACACCAGAACAACGGGGGATCTCTGTGTATATTTGTCTCCTGTTGCTTTCATCTAAATACATGCTAGAAGGTGTAAATTATTCAAGCTAGTTTGCGCAGGTGCTCTTTTTCCTCATTATGGCACATATCAATAATGGGCAAGATTCACTTTTTTATGGATTCTTCTTTTTTGCCGTATTTAACTTTGGATCTGAATTCTGCTTCTAAATTCAGTGAGATGCCTATCTCTTCCCCATATTTACCCAAGTCTATAGAATTAGTCAAAGTTTTCCGTAAGTGTATTTGCTTTGGGAAAACACTCCATAGCTCATCTCATGTTTTTTCAAAACTCTTTGCTGCAAAGAGACTATTATCAAAGGTAAGCAATCTGGCTGTCCGATTTTGAAACCTTTGGGTAAACTGAGTTGGCTTCAACTTAACTATGACTGGGCTTCTGTTCTCATTTTACTTCAAGAGCGTTTCTTAAATATATTACTTTTGTTGTTATATTTTTAGATAGAAGAGAAGGATATCTTACCAGTAGGATTGAGTCAATTTGGTGGGAGTAGTGAAAGTCTACCCTTTTGTCAAGGCTCTTAAGCTTAGTCAGGGGAAAAGAGACTAGAACCGTATCTAGTTTGCTCCAAAGAGTTTTTGGTAATATTTTAAGTAACTTATCAGTCTATATGCTGACACTTGCTGAAGTTATTCTATTCTTGCTAATATGGGGGTCTAGCTAGTTGCATTAAGCTGCTCTTCTCAGGTATTTGCCATATGTTGAGAGTTCAAAATGGAGATACCAAATCAATTTGCAACATTTTCGAGGCATATTAATCCATATTTCCATTTTTGTTTGTTACATTTAATTGCTGAGCACTATGAAAGGACAATTGTGGATGTATTCACCTGTTAAGGAGAGAAGCAAGCTTCCATGACAGGAAGCATTGCATGCTGGCCGTGTGTCTGAATTACAGCTGCATGCCAAATTTATACGTCCCGGCATAACTTATTACTAATGTGAAATTCTTAGTGTCATTTTTTAGTGTTGCTTTCTTAGTTACATCCAGGTTGCGTATCCTAGTAGTAATGTGAGATTTTTTTGCGTTACTTTTTAGTGCTGCTTTCTTAGTTAGCATCTAACGTTGTCATCTTATCTGTCATGGCATTTCCAGCTTAAGCCTTGTCGCATTGGAGGGATGTTGAAGTTAGAGAAGGCCCTGTCGCCTTGCAAAGGCTCCCACAATGGTGTCAATTATGGCAGTCCAGTCTTGCAAAAGTCGAATCATTTTTGTCACTTCTTTTAGTTTGTTTATGGTTTGTGTATCAATTTGAAGGTCCTGCAGAAGTCTGATGGGCAAAGATAATAAACTTCTGATTGGATAACAAGGGATAAAGGATACAGGTCCCAAGTGATTGATAGCCTTATTTACTGTTATCCGAACTGAACTTTAAGTGCAAGTTGGGCAGCCATAAAGGATTGAATCTGGTCGTGTGAACATCTAAATTGGTGGAGATATGCAACAAGCATGACTATGACAAGACTTAGTTGGGTCTCAGCAGCAATAGCATATGGTCGTAGGGTCCATATGATCATGTCATATACAGTAACTTGAACAATCGGTCAAGGACTTGAGTCATATGGTTGCATGCGCTTTGATGTTGCTCCTTGAGGTGTAAAGTTTGTCATGAAACTCCAACCGTTTTCATCCTTTAGATTGTTTCATTCTGCAGAAAATGGTGGCAATAGTTTAATCACATACTTTGGATATTTAAGCTAGAGAGGGCTAGGAGCACTTGCTCCATGTAACAGATGCTTTTACCACATGCAGAAGCATTACAGAAGAGGGTTCTGAATTCCCAAAGGTTCTGTTTTTTCAAGGGATGTTGTCTAACAGCTTCTGTTGCTGTTTGTTAATGTTAAGCTTGGAGCTGTTTGTTTGCTTCTGTGTGGAACATTTGTTCTGTAAGGCAGATTATGCTGTATAGTTGACTGGAAGGATTGTTGTATATCCCTTGCAGATGTTCATTTGTCAGCAAATTGTCATATGGTCTGTATTTCTTGAATATTAATTAAATTGGTTTCTTGACTTTCTTCTTCCCTCCTCCCATGGTAAGTTTATTATGTATTAAGTATGCAACACCCCTCCTTGTTCAGGCAAGGCTTGAGAAACTTTTTTCTATACCATGTTTGACTGTATGATACTAATGGCTTCTTTGTTTGCTGCATGTTGATATTTTTTTTCTGTTTAAAACTTTTAGCCTATTTACCTGTCGGAATTATAAGGTAATTTTAGTTTAAGTTTTGAACTTCAATTTTCTTCTTGTTGACCGTGGAGTGACAATGATACTCTTTATGTGCAACAGCATAACAAATATCTTGTAGAGTGAAAGAGTTTTTGTTCTTAACTGATGCAGTACTCAGTACACACCAGCTAAAAGCTATTAGTATGAAGCCAACTTATGAATAGAAAAAAAGAAGCAGGAAAGACGTGAACGAATGAATCAAAATTGGCAACAAGTAGCTGAGAAAGATGCAGGAAATGAAAACAAAAGAAGAAATCAAAGTTCATCTTGAGAATGTGATATGCAGCAAGATTGACAAAATGTATCCAATCCATATCATCTCCAATGTAAATGTCCAATAAATGTCACAGCTGTTGATAAAAGCTTTCTTTTATTTCCAGATTAGCCGCAAACAGCAAGTTCTTCTAATGTTGGAAACATACACGTAAAGAGAGCACAAGCCAACAAGTTCACAATCCAATAACTTACAAGAAATAACAGCCTGGAAAGTGCTAAAGAATGTTAAACACAACAAACCAAACCAAACCAAAGAGAACAGGAAAACTACAGTTGTTAGTTACTACCTCTCCAAGAAAATTCATGGAGGAAAAAGAATACAACTCTTATAGCCACAGGCTTCTTTGCAAGGAAAAAGTTGTTTGGTGGAAATGAAGCAAACTCCATGGACCTATGGATTACAGCCTCTGGATCGTGTGCACGCTACTTATCAATGTCAGGATGGTGAAGTCAGTAACCTTAAAACTCTGATATGTAATGGCTTTACAGTTAAAATCTGCTCAAGAGATAGTTAACAGTCAAAAGGGTGGAGGGGTGGGTCCATTACCCACCGAGTTTGAACCATGCATCAGCTGGCCCTCGGGAATTCCTCGGATATAAAAAAAAGAAAAAGTTAACAGTCAAAGCAGTGGTCTCAAATAACTGGTACATTAGAGTGGAGACTGGGGAGGGCTGGTTTCAATTAGGAAGTTCCTGCTACAATAGGACCTCGATGTACTTGACGACGAAGCTAGACACCTTCCATCACCATTGTGAAATATTCCCTCACCTTTGTGCAGCCTAGACCTACTTGTTCTTCCCTTTCCTTCAATCTCGTCGTAGTCTTCATCGTCCATAGATTCAACAAAGTCACTGTGCATTGGGTCTGCACACTCATACAAAAGCCTAAGGACCTGCTTGATTGAAGGACGAGCCCGTCCTTCTTTCTGAGTACACCATCTAACAATTGCTAAAAGGGTCTGAAGTTGATCAAAGTCATAAGAATCTCCAATGTTAGGATCGACAAGCTCAGTTATCTTAGATTCTGATGTCATGAACATTTCGGCCCACTCTATCAAATTTTTGTTATCTTGAATTGCCCGTCTCCCTGTGATTAATTCCAGTAATACCACTCCATAACTATATACATCACTTTTCTCTGTAAGCTCTTGGGTGATGACATACTCGGGATCCATATAACCTAAATAACAAAGCAAAGTTCTCTCTACATCATCAAGGTAATGAATGATGCTTGAATTTTACTCAATAAGTAGACTTTTCCCCAACCTGGAGTTCCCTTGATCTCTGTGTTTACTGGTTCAAAGCAAATAGAACCATCCTTTGAAGCATGTGCAAGGCCAAAATCTGCAACCTATCATATTACAAGAGTTAAAAGAATAATCTGCTCTGCCAACAGATCTTATAAAGCAGTAAGGAATATTTTAGAGTTAATTTTTCACCAATTCAGTAGGCAAGAACAAAAGAAAGATTTGACATTCGTCCTTGTAGTAAAAGGAAACTAGGTTCACTCTTGAATTAATGTAAGTTACCTTTGCAACAAAGTTTTCATCCAATAATATATTGCTTGATTTGATGTCCCTATGGCACAGTGGAGGATCACAATAGAAATGAAGATATTCCTACATGGAGGTAACAAGAAATAAGCACACTGAATGTTAAGCAGCTTATAAAATTATAACAATTGGACAGAGGAAAATAAAAATTGTACCAGAGCGTTTGCAACATCAATAGCTATTTGAATTCTAGTACGCCAGCTGAGGGGAGTTGTACCTGGATCTTCACATATATTTAGAGGAACAATCAAGCAAATCAACAACTACTTTAAGATGGAACAGTAGTCAAAGATGCACTATGTATTTGTCAACAATAAATAACAGACTAGTTACTGATGTTAAAGGCTAATTTTTTGTTAAAATTAAAATCAGCAAATAAGACTCGAAGATTAAGAGCATACTGTGAAGCTGATCCTTTAAGCTTCCACTTGGCATATACTCATACATGAGAAACCTGCTCCATGATAAATGTTCAGTATCGAAAAGAAGATATTACTACGTGAACTAGGTAATAGGTCACCTTACATTGAAAGCTGGACAAAGAGACAAGGTAGAAAAAATGAACAGAGAAATTTGCAAGTATGATTCCCAAACCTCTCATGCCTTTCAGTGCAAAATCCCCTTAGAGCAACAAGATGGCGATGATGCAGTCGAGCAAGCAGTTCGATTTCTCTGCAAAACTCATCCTCAGCCTGCTCAGAAACCTTGTTCATTCTTTTCACTGCTACCACAGAACCATCCTTAAATTCAGCTTTGTATACTGTGCCAAATCCTCCCTGTCCAATAGTTGTGCTGAAGTTGTTGGTTGCTTTCTTTGTCCCTTTATAGCTGTAGTTCGTAAATATAGAAGCCGTACCTGTGTGCATTTTGCATAATAATAAGTAAACAGGATAAGAACCCTAGATAATAAATGAACAGATCTTGCAATGTCGTCTTCGATTAGTACACAAATAGTCTAAAAGAACCATATATTACCTTCCTGGAATCTTTTAGGTGGATGTGTGAAGGATTTGGAAGATATCTTATCAGTTGCATCAGAATCTTCCAGCTCTTTGCTTTTCCTCCAAATCAGAACAATTAAGATAAACAGCACCAGGACAGCCACGACTGTAACTACTATGCCAATAACTGGTACTAATGTAAGGTGGTAAGGATGGTGATTTTCCTTCACAGGTGTATTCAAGGAAAGTTGAGCGGGACTAGCAGCAACAGGAGGGCTTGGAGAGACCTCTGGTGAAAGTTGTGATGGAGATGGTCCTGAAAGTGGTTAGACGTACAATGGAAGTCAGAACTTTTCATATGGCTGAAAGTGCATTACATCACTAAAATGATCCATGGAAATATTATTTATGTGCAGAAGTACAAAAACAAACACCAACTCCCTGCCTAAGAAATTAACATTAGTAAACATACCAGAGAAAGACACAGGACCAGAAAAAGGTGCAAAATGAGGGTCATAAGAGCAGTTTGCTCCGAGTGTAAGGTGAGGCTAATATGACACAATGGAGGATGTTGCTGGAAAGAAGCTGAAAATGTTCGAGTCTAGGAATAGAAGATATAAGGATTTTATGACTAATTCCGGGCAAGTTAATGATTAAGGTATAAAAGACACTGGAATACAGTTGTGTAGATAAGAAATTACTTCAGGGTTTATGACAGAACAAAGAAAACAAATAGAAGTAGGTTTCTTTTTCTGCTTTCTCCTTTTTCTTTCTTTTGTTCTTTATCCTATATTTTGATAGTTATAGAATAGGCTTGGCACGGAATGGTTGTGCAATTTTATGTAGCTCACACTTAGACCTGAATGGAATACCTTATAAAGAATATGGAAAAGTGAAAGCAACTCATCGGAATTTCAAGAAAAGGATTCAATGTTGGTAACAATATTCCAATGCATAAAGCATTCAGTACAATTCCTGTAACTGTTCTATTTCAGTGATAATGAATCCCACCCCTACCCTGTTAAGACGTACCTGGAGGTATAATAAGGCCTATAACCCCAAAGAAACAGCGAGCAAGATCAATAGCTGATGCATTGTCAACTTGGCTTGCAAGAGCAGCAAAAGTTGCATCTCTACAAGTATTAAATGTCATATTATTAGCTGTACCAACTAGATTGCGGAGATACGAGATGCCAGCATTGAGGCATTTTCTGCATTCACTTTCCCCCGAGAGAGGGACTTGGCAGGTTTTAGTAACACTTGAAAATTGTGGAGATTGAATCATCTGAGTTACAGTTGTTCGACCTTGGCAATCATAGTTGACAGGAATTTTTGTTCCAAACCCACAGAACACTGTTGCGTTTCTGTTGACTCCATGGAATTGGAAAATTTCTGTTATTTTGTCTAGGCAAATCTGTGATGTGTCAGCATTAACCCCCAGGTTGCTTGTTGCATTTGCATATCGAGCAACAGAAATTGCAACCAAGGCATTAATGTAGCGGCAACACTTTCCTCTTTCTTCTTTGTTGGAGCAGATTGAGGCAGTCAGAGTATAGTTGGATCCAGTCATGTCTAAGGGGCACACTGCATGTGTAGAAGAAAATATATATAGTCATTGTTCAGATCTCAATTCATTGAGAAATGTTTCTGCATTACTCCAGTTCTACTTCCTTTTTCAGTACACTCCCTAAATGAACCGCACACCATACTACACACACCGAGGAAAATATAAAAGGGAAGCAACCAACTTATAGTTAACAATATATACAGGTTAAAAGACTTTGAAGAACTACTTAGATGCAACATGTTAAAAGTACCTGTAGTGTATAAGCTCAGTTTGTGGAAAGCAAGAGCTCAAAGCTATTTTCGTGTGGGTGTTTGGGGAGGGGTATCAGCCTGAATATCTCCAATTATAAGAATTAACAGCAAATTATACGGACATTGATCTTGTACACCTAGACTACATATGAAAACTTGGACCATTATACTTCAGACAGGACAAGTCGTAGTTTGATTGTGCATTCCATCAATTGCACTGATAAATATAAATTATTTACACTGTCATTGTATAGCTGAAACTCCAAAAGAAACATCAGTACATCGTGCAGTAACACCATCGTTAAATGAAGTAATGCATATAGCAATATTAAAACTGAACTACGAATAGCTGTCGTATTGAATTTGAATGTTATGAAACTTACAAGCAAACATAAATTGGATTAGTATGAGCTTCACCACTGACATTGGCAAGCTTTCATTCACATTTCCAAATTCCAACAAAACAAAAAGCACATTTGTCACTGAATATTGGCAGGTCTTTATAGTCATGCAGGCACATTAATCACATTTCCATAAATACCTTTCTTCTTCCACTTCCCTCTTAAATACTCATGAACCCCAAACACATCAAAACCAAGTACAAGACAAACACCCATAAGATTCAAGAAAATAAAAGCAGCTTCAGCCTTCAAGCTCACTATAACTTCCATCATCAAACACTCATAAATAAGCCCAAATTACAATTTTAAAAATGTCATCTTTTTCTCCTTTACCTCAAACTCAAGATAGGATATAACTCAAAACTGTTGAACAACAAAATGGGAAGCTCCCAAAACAAGATGTAATTGAAGGAAATCAACAAGACAAAAGATGTAATACCTGAAGCAGTAGTTGTTGTTGACAAAAGGTGCATTTCAAGAAAGATCAAGAAACCCAGAAAGATGGCTTGTCCGTACAATGTCATGGCAGAACCTCAATACCAATATAGAACAGCTGCAGATATGAGTGAAGAGTGGTAAAAATGCCTTAGCTTATTTTAGGAAAAAAATAAATTAGGAAGGCTTGTGAAACAAAGGAAACGAGTCCAAGGAGGAGCAGCCACTGCGGCTTTTGACCGACTCAAGACCTTGTATAGGGGGGGGGGGGGGGGGGGGGGGGGGGGGGGGGGGG
>JAJOOO010003070.1:0-27485 GCA_029582685.1 Solanum piurae | reverse complement strand
TTTACATTAATTTATTATTAAATAAAAATTAACAAGGACTGATAAATCATGTTAATTAACTATAGAATTTACTTGTTGTCATTCATATATTATTTTTCACTGATGCATCTCTACTATCTCGCGCTTGCTTGGTGTTAGATTTCCATGACATAAATCCGAATTAGTTAGACCAGTTCGAATGTGAGATGGTTATAAATATATTTTTAAAAGAAACATCAATATATATTCTTCATCAGCCAATCCTGACCGTCTATTCTTCATTCAAGATCCATTAATATCAAAATCACGCTTAATAAAAACAACGGCTGCACGTGTATTCTTTTATCATGCTGTGCAGGACCACTCTATCATCCCTTTCTTTATCACTTTAATTTAAAAGAAAATAAAAAATTGTATATAATTTTATTAATATCTTTTTTGTATATAAATAGGAGAGGGCATGAATGCAAAGAAATGATCACAATCATTTCACAAAATTCTATAGTATTTTTTTCCTTTATTTTTCTTAGCCACCTTCAAAACACTCATCATCACCTTGTCCCCTTCTTGATATTTGATACCAAAATCCCTTATACTTTTCCACTTTGCCTTTTTCATAGCAAAATAGGATCAAAATACTCCTCGCTATTTCCTTGTGTTTGCTGTGAGCTAATTCATCTAACCACTAAGCATCACATCTTAATAATATTGTTACTTTCCTTTCGTTCTGCTTCTTCTGAGCAAAACCACTTCCAACTTGATAATATCAGTACTGAAGTCTTCTACTTATCGTAAGTGTGAACTCAATTCTCGACTGATTATTCTTGATTTAACCAAAAAATAAAAGAAATTAGGAAAAAGGGAAAATAACCACCCCACCTAACCCTTATAACATCATATTTTCTTTTTGCCCTTTTCTTAGTACCTTGGCCTTTGATCATAGCTAAAATACACATGCTCATAACAATCTCTTTTTCACTCACCAAAATACCTCAAAAACTTCTCTCCTTTTCTTGAGAGTTGAGTACTCACCCTTCACCACCCCCCCACCCCATACCCTACCCCACCCTATTTTTTGATTTGGAGTAGTAGTAAAACACAAGTTACTACTACTACTCCCATTTTCTTGGTTCTTCAATTATAGAATCAAAATCTTTTCCTTTTTTTTATCACTACCTACAAAGCCTATAGAGAATTCCAATTTTATCTCTTTTTTTTTAAGTTAGTTTGTTAGTTTTCTTCATACAATGAGACAAGCACAACAACAACAACCATTTGCTGCTCTTCCACGAACAAGCAGCTGCAAAAGCTCGAAAAAAATCATACCTGCAAATAACAATACTTATTCGCGGTCTTACTCTTCAGCTACCCGTGATTATTCAACTGACAAATCTCTCGTTCTTCCTAACAACGGAAGCTCATCATCGTCTTCTTCGAACAATTTCAATCGATTAACCAAAACTCGAATCGGAGTTTCATCTCTCCTCCGATCACTCATCAGCATCATCTCATTCCCTTCCGTACTCCCTACTTGCCGATGGCTAAATCTCCCGAATCAGTTCTCAATTACCCCTTCCCTCGGCCGGAAAGTCACCGGAACTTTATTCGGTCACCGGAGAGGCCACGTCAGCTTTGCCGTACAAGACGATCCGAAATCCGACCCAGTTTTACTAATCGAGCTCGCAGTTTCAACTTCGTCGTTAGTAAAAGAGATGTCGTCGGGATTGGTGAGAATTGCGTTAGAATGCGAGAAAACAGCGGCGCCGGGAGGTAGCCGGAGGAGATTAGGGCTATTTGAAGAGCCGATGTGGACGATGTATTGTAACGGGAGGAAATGTGGGTATGCAACATCGAGATTATGTACGGATTCCGATTGGCATGTGTTGAGTACAGTGCAGAGTGTTTCCGTCGGTGCCGGAGTAATTCCGGTGGTGGATGACGGCCGGAAAATTAGTGCGGCGGAAGGTGAGTTGTTGTATATGAGAGCGAAATTTGAACGAGTTGTAGGGAGTCGTGACTCAGAAGCTTTTTATATGATGAATCCGGATGGTAATGGAGGACCTGAACTCAGTATTTTTCTTCTTAGGATATGAAAATTTGAAAAATGAAAAATAGAAAAAAAAATTGATATGGAAATTAAAGAAGAGAAAAAGATGAAATGATATTATTTTATAATGTGTTTTTTTGAGTATTTTGAATTTATAGTGTGTTTAATTAGGTATATGTAATGTTTTTGTTTAGTGATATTTGTACTTTTTGTTGTAAGTTTTCTATATGTATAAATATTTGCATGATCATATGCATGCTTTCTTCTTCATTTCTCCTTTATTCCCGTGTAGACCGAGTTTCGGTGAGATGGATAAATTCAGTTCAATATTAATCAAATAACGATTAGATTTGAGAATTTTTTTTATTAGAAAGTGTTTTCTCTTTTTACAAAATTTATTTCATGTGAATTCGGATTAATTGAATCGTTCTTTTACACTAAAATGATGAAAAAGATGCTTAATATCACTTGAGAAGGGGAGAATTATACAATTATGGTTGTTTATTAATAATAAGTACTCATGATTATTGTTGAATTTATTGATGTTTATACATTAAACTACAAAATATATCTATTATTTGGTGTAATTTTAATAAATTTTTAAGCATGATGCTATGCTCTATATTGAAATATTAAATTTATATGAATTCGATATCGTAAGATTAAATTTGTGATAGTGATCGTGCTAAAAGCCTTGAAGGTTCAAGATTGTGAAATTTTTAGGTGGTATTATTCAATGTGGAATTTTTTGTGTTTCAACATGGATAGCTAGATTCGGAAAATATGCATAGAGTGTTTATATTAATAAGCTACATATTTGTTGTTTGTGTTGAGTGTGTCTAAAATATTTTTTGTTTAATCTTACACATTGAGGGTTTATAATTTTATATCAAGCTATATATTATGTTTATTCAGATGTATTATTCTATATATATGTCATTGAAAGTATTGACACAATTAAAAAATTGTTTGATCACTCCATCTACTTTTAAATGATATAATTTTCTGTTGAAAAATTATATAGTTGTTGAACATTATTTATCATGATTCAACCAATAACTTAAAAACGGAAAATCGAGCAAGAAGGCTCATAACAAAATTATCTTCGTCTAATTAATCCATGTTATTAGTGAAGAAAACGCGGAAGATTAATTATTAATCACTATATGTAGGGTTTTAGCCTATTGCAAGCAAAGAAAACGTATTTATGTAATGATTGATGCAACAACAAAAAGTTAAAATGATATCACTACTCCTTCCGTTCATTTTTAATTGTCATGTTGAGTTTTTCGAAAGTTAATTTGACTAATTTTCAAAGTTAAATTAGATTACATTAATTCGATATTTTAAATAAAATTTTAGATATTCAAAAACTATACGAAAAGTACTTTAAATTGCAATTTTTGCATATCAATATAATGAAAAAATATATTATAAAATATTAGTCAAAGTTCTTATTATCTAAATACATTGTAAAATGTTAGTCAAAGTTCTTGTTTGCCACAGAATAGTTATGGTGTAATTACAAATGTATTGTCACAATTACAATCATAAGATTATATTAAATTGTAAGAATAACAACTAATTATCTAAAATTAAATTTTTATATTAGACAAATAAGAGACTTTATAAATGATATTGAATTACATATTTAAAATATAGATTATCTTCCGAAAATATATTAATCAATAAACATATGTTCTTAATTAATATTATTAAAAAATAATTGATTTATGTTTTTTAAATTAATATTTATTAATTAAATTAATAATAAAAACTAAAAGTACAAGATTTCTATGATTACCATTAAATATATGTTTACAAATAGATTAATATTGTAAACATAGAGTCATGAATTTTTGATAAAAAGATAATCTATCAAGTCTAACTAAAAAATAAATGACTTGCAATGTTATATATCAAGTCCAATACTACTAAAACAAATGAAATTGAAAATATAACATAAGTTCTAAATTCGAAAAGAAATTTAATGTAACACTCTTATGTCAAATTTCAACATAACGTACATAAATATGATTTAATAGAAAAGAAAAATGTAAATCTATAACCTTATTTAACAATGAATTTTCCTTCAATTGCTAATGAAAAAAATTAAATATAGAATAAATAAATAAAATAGATAATGCGAAAATCGCATAGTATCACAAAAAATGTGAAATGGTTTGGTGGACCTTTATTCTTGTATCAGTTTGTATTCTGAACCCTTCTACTTACCCCTTTGTCATCTAGACCCTTAAACTCAATAAAACACAATTTAACAAATCTCTCTAACCATTGACCAAGCTTATGTGTCTTTAAGATGGCTAAGTTGGCGAAAGTGTGTGAATTCACGCACCTTAAGGCGAGTGAGTAACTTTTTTAGATTAAAAAAATATTAAAAGTATAAAAGAAATATTTTTTTTAAAAAAACAATTAATTAAAAAATCTTTTCTTCTTCACCCACTATCCCCTCCTTTTTGGCCATTTTCATCGCCTGACCAAACTTTTTTTTTCTTCTCCACAATTTATCAACATCTATTTAGCAGATCTTGGCCACTGATTCACCGCGGAGGGAGAGAGTGGACCAGCGCTTGCCGGAGACCACTGAATCGCAGGGGAGTGAGAGAGAAGTGGTGCTGGTGGTGCACGCCACCACTGTTTCGCAATAGAGTGCGAGAGAGAGGCGACACTGGCTAGTGGAGAGGAGAACGAGGTGGGTGAGGGTGTGGTCATGGTGGTGAAGAGGTTTTTCGATCAGATCTGGTGGTGCGGTGGCTTAGGTTGTTGTTTTTGTGGAGGTTGGAGGAGGAAAGAAAAATGGTGATGGTGTGCGGCAGAGATGAAGGTGGGTGAGGGAGAAAGTATATGTGATTTCGCTGGCAAAAATGGCGGCGATGGCTTTCTCCGGTCGATTTTGGTCGTGAAACAGTGAAAATAGGGAGAATTGGATGTATGGAATTTCACTTTTAAAAAATGCCAAAAATAAATTAAAATATTTTTATTTTACCTTTTATTAAATAATTTTAAAAAATAGTTTGAAATAATGATGATATGGCATTAATATATCTGACGTGTCAATTATATAAAGGAGAGTGAGCTACACACATGGTTGGAGGGGCATAAAAGTCTCATTTTAATTGAGTTTAAGGGTCCAGATGACAAAGGGGTAAGTAGAAGGGTTCAGAATACAAATTGCTACAAGTATAAGGGTTCACTAGACCATTTCGCCTCACAAAAAATAAAGGAGAATGAGAAAGAGATGAAAAATAAATAATACAAAATAAAAAAAATTAGAATAATAAAATAATTGTTTAAAAAAAAATAATAGAACTAAAATAAATTAAAACAAAAACAAAAACAAAAACAAAAAAAAAAATAATTAAAAAGTAATAGCTAGTAATTACACCATGTAATTATCAGCAATTTACAATCTCTCTTTGAGAATTGGAGAGTATATAATTATCCCTGTCAATTACATCAAATTACCTAATGACCAAGTGATTACATGCACGACCAAACATGTCAGATAGTCTAATTACATTTAATTACACCAAATCTAATTAGGATAACTTTCCAAACAGGTTCAAGAATTTAAAATGTGAAAAAGTAACTAAGAAAATATGCAATTAACATTTATGATATATACATAAAAAGTAATTTTAATTTTAATATACCATATAATTTTTCGTCGAAAAGAATTTTGACGAACTCACTTGCTCCCACGTGGCTTTGTCCTGTTGATTAGACCAATTTAATAATGTAAATAAAGTATTGTAACTGTGGACTTTTTCTTGGTAATAAACATCTATTGTTTAATATTGGACTTTATTCCTCAAAGTATGACTTAAAAGCCTTAAAAGACTGCTTTAATTTTGCAGCTGAAAAACATATAATGATTACTTTTTAGTCACCAAATGAATAATATAAACGTTGTGAATATCCACCTCCATATATATATATATATTAACACAATAAAAAAAACATTGTCAAGCCAAATTGCATATATCTTGATTCTTGATTATTTACTTGACACTTTGTTGCATGTACTAATTAGTCAAATAGTAAAAAGATCTACATCGCGGGATTTTCACATGCTTAAGATGCACAATATAAGAATTTAAGAATGAAATAAAAGAAGTTAATGAAAGATGATTAATTGAGCTAATGACAAAACCAAAAGCATTGACAAAGTTGATCATTATAATATGAGAAGATACTAGAGGAATCATACATATAGTTGAACAAAATAAGAGAATCACTTTGACATCATGCTAGATTCACCATTGAATTCTAATTTTTTATTAACATTCTTTTCTTATCCTATATTTATGAAAAATGTAGTTTCTACCATTAGTCGTCTATGAAGATTAGAATTCGATGATATCAGACTATCAATAACAATTTTGTTTAGCATAATCTGGTCATCACTTGGTGATATAGTGTAGAAATGAATAATGTAACTCTCAATATTTCAATAATCTACTATTTTTCTCAGATCCAACAGAAATATCAGAAATAGTAGGATCTCTTAGGAACTTTCCTGAGAATGCAACAAGGGTGAAAGAACACCAACGACGAAAACACTTTGTTGGGCTGACACTAATATTGAAAAATAAAGTTAGGATAGCGAATGAGATTAGATACCCTAGTAATCCTAGTTATAAACGATGAATCCAAAGCTATTGGATGATTTCATAACTCAAAGAAAGGAATACAGCTCTTTTACTAGTAGTATCATAATTTATAGTCTCTCTATAGAAAATAAAACTTAAATCACGATGTAAACCAATTTATCTGTGAAGTTTAGTTGACAAGCGAATCTCAATTAATATTTTTTTTTTTCAAATGAGATAATTCATCTTAGTTTTAATATGTAAAGTATGTTTTTGGCCAAACCTAGGAATTGACAAATTTACAGGGACGGATTCATCTTCTTTTGGACGAGCCGTGGAGCTACTTTTTCTTTCTTTTAGGGGTCGTTTGGTGTGATGGATAAGAGAAAGTTATCCTGGGATTTTAGTGTCTCTTAATCCGTTGTTTGGTTAGACAGGATGGGACAACTTATCCCATGATTAATAAATAGTACTGGGATAAGTTATCCCTCCCTGAGGGTGGAATAGTAATCTCAGGATAACTTATCCTGGGATAAACTATGTAAATTAACAAAATTACCCCCTTAAACTCTCTTTTATACATCACTTATATATTCATGTATATTAATATAATTTTAAACAACCATAATAACATTCACAACCTTACTTAGTCGTTGTTTTTATCATAATATATTTTTCTATTAAAAAATTACATTTTATAAATACAATTTTTATTTATGAATATATTATAAGTTGATTATTTTGCCTAATTTTATGTTTATTTATATTTTGATTTCTCTTAAAATATTCACTCCACTACTAAATTACATATTTTGAATTACATAGTTTATTACTCAATTAAAAATTATATTCTATGTATCCATTAAAATGTAGATAACTTTAATGATAAAATTTCTTTTACTTTGATAAACTTAAAATGAAAGTTTTATTTTTAAGCAAAATAAGATCGAAAGTTTTATTTTTAAGCTAAATAAGATGAAAGTTTAATTTTTAAGCTAAATAAGATGAAAGTTTAATTTTTAAGCTAAATAAGATGAAAGTTTTATTTTTAAGCTAAATAAGATGAAAATTTTATTTTTAAGTTAAATAAGATGGAAGTTTTATTTTTAAGTTAAATAAGATGGAAGTTTTATTTTTAAGTTAAATAAGATGAAAGTTTAATTTTAAAAACACACGGCACAATCATGGAAATGCACATATAAAAATATTTAAGCTAAATAACATGAAAGTTTGATTTTTGAGAATGAATAACTAAAGTTTGCACAGAAAATGTAAAAAAAAAAAAACTAAATAAGGTGGAGGATATTTTTGTAAACAAACAACTTATTATTAAAAATTATGCAATGGATATAAGTTTGAATATGACAAACCAAACAAACAATAAAAACTACTCCTAGCATAACTAATTTACGGTATAACTTATCCCAACATAACTAATCCCAGAATAACTTGTATTCAAACCAAACGACCCCTTAAGGTTATTACTTCATACCACCACTTTTAAATCCAAAAGTTCAAATGTATAGCATATGTTACTTTTTAGTGTTTTTTAATCTACTAAATATCGAGTTTAAAATGGGATACAATGTAAATTATTTCGTAAAATTTAAATAGGAGAAATTATGTGGATAAACAAGCATATAGTAGTTAATTAGCTGACATAGCTATAGTTTCCGTTAATTACCACTCGCAACTTAATTTTAGCTATAATTACGTTGCCTCTCTCCTCTCTTCCTCTCCCTCGCCTCTATCCTCTCTTCTCTTTTATATATATATACAAATATAAATTATACATATACACTTATATGACATATATACAAATACAATTTGCCTCCCTCCACTCTCTGCCCACTCTCGCTCTCTCTCAATTTCACTCGCCAAATATACAAACACATAAGTACATCAGTTACATATATACAATTATCCGACATATATACATATACAATTCACCTTTATCCACTCTCTGCCCTCTCTAGATCACCTCTCTCCTCCCTCTCCCAATCTCGCTCGTCTGATATACAAAAACATATGTATACCACTTACATATATACATATACAATTCGTCTCTCTCCACTCTCTGCCCTCTCTCGCTCGCCTCTCTCCTCTCTCTCTCAATCTCGCTCACATTTATCCTCCCTCTAACATGTAGCTACGAATCGTAATTAGCAAACTATAACTATGAAACCTAATTAAATTTATTTTAATGGTTATTTGTGAACGTTCCTCATTTTAGGGAAAATTGTGCATTATAACAAACTATCAATTCAAAATAAATGCTATAGTTACAGTTTCTTTTAATTCCAATTCCCAGCAAACTTTTTTCCATTCGCCTCTCTCCCCTGAATCTTGTTTGCCACTCTCTGACTCGCCTCTCTCACTTTATACAAACACAAATGTATAAATTGTGTTTGTGTTTATAAAGCAAGAGACAACTGTATATACAAATACAAATACAAATACATATCTTTTTGTCCTATACACTTATAATTATACAAATACAAATCTTCCCCTGCCCAGTTCTCTTTTGCCTTTCTCTCTTTATACAAACACAAATTATACAAATGTATAATTTGTGTTTGTATAAAGCGAGAGAGAGATTTGATATACAAATACAAATATTTTAACTCGATTCAATTGTATACAAATTCAAATTTTGTGCAGATATACAAACACAATCATTGATACGTATACATAGTAGTTGCATATATACAATTTTCTAACTGATATACATATACAATCGCTGCGATTTTATACAAATCAGATGCTAGTTTGATATGGAGCGCAAATAGCAAAACTATAGCTATAGAACGCTAATGTGATTTTTATGTTTGTTATTCCTAAAATTTGCTCTTTTATATAACTTATAAGATGTTTGTAAATGGATAGATAAATAGGAAATAAGTTATTCATTTATAAAGTTAGCACGATCTTTGATTGACAATTTAGAAATATGCATAACTAGTACATATATAAGTTACAAGAGATGTATAATAACTCTAACCAAGTACCAAACAACACCGAAAAGAAAAAGAAACACTCACACCAGTATAACAATTACTAGCTCGAATGAAAATGACCAAAATGGTCCTTAATAAATGGATAATACTTTATTTTAGTCTTTAATATATTTATTAATAGATTAAAATGGTTTTGATGTATAAGAAAAGTTTTCATTTTGGTTTCTTAATACTATATTTTAGTTTATTCAAATGGGCTGATTTTAAGAAACAAGACCTAAATCGAAATTGAAATTGACGGTAAAGATGAAAGGATGGTTAGGGCAAATGGGTTTCAACAAAAATGGCGGAAACATTAACTGGTTCCCTGGTCATATGGATGCTGCTAATCGTGCCATTCGCCGCCGGCTCAAACTCTCCGATTTTGTCATTGAAGTCCGTGATGCCCGTGTAAGTGTCTAATTCAATGTATTTTGATTCTATACTACTAACACCTTGGTTAGCTAAAAAGTAGTGTTTTTTGTTTGAGATAACCAGATACTGCTTTGATACTTGTTCAAGAATTTAGGCTAAAAAAGGATTAGTACTAAAGTATGAAACTTTGGAACTGATCTTGAATGGAGTACTAAATAAGAGATTGTTGAGTGATCAAACTTTATGTTAATAGACAAATATGTGAATTTTAGCTAAAAAGGAGTGATTTTTTTTTTTGGGCATACTAGGAGAGACAAGATTAGAAACCATGATATATGGGCTAAGGTGGTCGTGACCTTTGTGATGGATAAGATGCAGTAAATGAGACTGTGATGGTTCAGGCATGTATAGAGGAGGGGCGCAGAGGTTGTTAGCGATAGGCCAAGTGAGAAGGTGCATAGAGGCTGATCGAACAAGAATTGAGAAAGAGCGATTAGACAAGACATGACACACCTTCAGCTCATCAAGACAATGACCCTAGGTAAGAGACCATGGGGGTCGAGAATTAGGGTAGAAAATTAGTAGGAAGTTGAGCCATTTCTTGCATTTAGGTTGGGGGCATGGTTCTAGTTTAGAGCACTTTATCTTCTCTCTCTCTCTCTCTCTCCTCCATACCAGTATTATTATGAAATAGTACTTTTCTGCCATTACCTCATTTTTCATTAGTCGTACTACTATTGTTTCTTTTACATTAGTTACCCTTACTATTTCTGCTGACAATATTTTTCCTAGTTAGTATTGTTATGAAATAGGCCGAACAGCTATAGCTGACCCCAACTAGTTTGAAATGAAGTTTAGTGGACTGAGTAATTAAGTTAATTTTTTTATGCAGATACCATTATCCTCAGCAAATGAAGACTTGCAGCCTATGCTTTGTGAGAAAAGGCAGGTCATTGCCCTCAATAAGAAAGATTTGGCCAACCCCAACATCATGCATGTACCTATTCTCTCTTTTGTACTCCTTCCGTTTCGATTGTTTGTCTGGTTTTGTCTTGGCACAAAGTTTATGAAAGTAAAGAAGACTTTGTAGTCTTAAACATGCTTCGTGGAAAGTTGAAATTTTAAAGAGTTGCGGAAAAAATGAAAGAGACTTACTTTTTTAAACGGACTAAAAAGGAAAGTAAGACAAACATATTGATCCCATAACTAGTTATCTGAAGCCTTATGCATGCTTGTTTCAATAAACTAACGAAAATGATTAGTGTTTGGTGGAGTGCTTTGTCTTTCATGTGACACAAATAGTAATATAGCATAATGTCTTTTAAATAATTGTGCTTGTTGAAGGAACTTTAATTAAATTTGGATTGGTTCGATGGTGTTTACAATTGTAAAAGTGAAGCTAACATTTTTTTATTTTATGCAGAGGTGGATCCGATATTTCAATTCATGTAAACAAGAGTGCTTCCCAATAAATGCACACAGTAGAAGTTCTGTGCAAAAGGTTAGCTAACATTTTATCCATGCTATTTAGATGGAAGCTTGTGGTTTCATGGCTTTGTATTATGTTTTATATTTCAAAGATGCAGCAATAGTTATCCTTGAGCACTTTATCAATGTTATTAATTGTAATGAGTACTTCTAGAACTTTATGTTAGTATTCTTAGAATAATTTCAATTTTCATCAACTAAAAATTCAATTCTCAAGTACATTTTAGCCTGAAAAGATCTCTGACTCTTTATATTTTAGAACTATTTGCTTCACTATTACTCCCTCAGTTTCAATTTGTTTGTCTTGCTTCCCTTTTTAGTCCGTTTCAGGAAGAACGCCTCTCTGCCTTTTTCAGAAACTCTTGAATTTTAACTTTCCACATGGCATGTTTAAGACCACTGGATTAAATGACATTTTGGTACATTCTATATATCTTTAGTTTAAGTCCACAAAATACAAAAAAACTTCTTTACTTTCTTAAAGTCCATGTCAAGTCAAAACTAGACAAATAAATTGAAACGGAGGGTAGTGAAAAAACAAAAGAGTGGTGTAATTGTCAACCTCCCCCCCTCCCCCACAAAAAAAACAGAATAACTTCTTTCTGCTTTGGAATGGGAAGGCCTACTTCACCTAATGAATATATTACCCATTATATATGCCAGAAAGCAAAAAAGATCAATTTTTTATCCTTAGTAGGCCAAGTACTATTAGTGCAGAATATAGTCAACTGCGACCAGATTAATGAATGCTGAGGGAGAAAGGTGCTTTTGATTTTATTTTTGAGTGAGCCAGACGTTAATAGGTTACCTTTATTCCAAGATTTTCTGAAGTGTTCTTTGTTATTTATGTATTGAAGCTTCTCGATATTGTGGAGTTTAAATTGAAGGAAGTTATTACAAGGGAACCTACTCTTCTTGTCATGGTGGTTGGTGTTCCTAATGTCGGAAAATCAGCTTTAATCAATTCCATCCATCAAATTGCATCATCCCGATTTCCAGGTGAGACAATTGTTTTTGTTAGTGTTTCTATTTTGTGATTCTGTATGACATACATGGTTCTTTTGGGATGCTGGCATATTACGTCGAGTGCTGATGGTTTTAACCTTTGTCTTAGTGCAGGAGAAGATGAAGAGGGCTACAGTGGGGCCTTTGCCTGGTGTTACTCAAGATATTGCTGGATATAAGGTATGAAAATATTTAATAACTTGGATATCTGTTAGTTATTCAGTGATGGCTAAAACTGTGTGTGATAAATGGTGCAATGTTTCATTTTCCAAATTATACATTATAGTTTCTGTACTCCTTTGCTGTTCAGGAAAAATAATTTCTTTCATGTTGACCATATTCTGCTTCATACCACAGATTTTTGACCCTAGATAGTAGTATATAGGGGTCAAGGATTAGGGTGGAAGGCTTGTAGGTAGTAGGTAGACAGATTTTTGTTTAGTACTCTCATACTACCTTATTCTTCAATTTTATTTGTTTTACCTGTTGTGCCTCTGCTTCGGTTATCGTACTGTTTGTTGTTGCTATTGTTCTTATCTCCACTATTTTATATATATGGTTTCTTCATTACTAAATTTCCTTTTCTTTTCTTTTTTACTGTTTTTGGATATAGCCGAGGGTATATCGGAAACACTCTGTCTACCTTCAAATGGAAGGGGTAAGGTTACATACACACCATCTTCGCCAGACCCCATTTGTGAAATTTCACCGTGTATGTTGTTGTATCACAGATTTTTGACCGGTTTAGATATTCTATCTGGCTTGTAGATGTTTTAAGAGAAGTGTGAATGCATATATGAAGCCCAAGAGATTATAGCTACGGGAAGGTTGAGCTTAGTTGCTTCTTCTCTGATACATTAGATGCTTGAGCAGAAGCATTAAGCTTTGCAGCTGGTGCAAGTCTCTTTCCTTCTTTTACTCAGAGCTAGCTCAAGAGTGTGCATATTTTGGTTGCACAGTGACATTCCTAATAGAAGAGAACTTTTTATCTCTCTGAACCTGAAAATCCAGGATTTGAATTTGATGTCCTCTTATCGAATCCTCCTGATGTCCAATTACAGCCCGAGTGTCCAAGTATGTCGGAAGTAAAGAACAAAGCAAGTGCATTTCATCATCAGACAACCACTCCCTTATCTGATGGGCCAATTTGTTACCTTCTCTTAGATAGTTATAAATTTTAATTGATGTCACCTCAATAAGAAAAGAGAAAGAGTTTAATACTTTTAACTGCTTATAGGAATTCCCTTTTAGATGTAAAAGCAATATTCCAATTCTTATTGATGATCGGGTACCAAACGCTGCTTTTTCATGACCATAGTTTCCATTAGTTGAGAACTTCAAGTCATTGAAACAGGCATCTTTTTTGTTACATGTTATATTGAATTTTCTGGTGTTGCATATTAATGTTTCTGATGCTTATACATCGCTGTACACAGATTGCACATCAACCTAGCATATATGTGTTGGACACTCCAGGTGTGTTGGTTCCAAGTATTCCAGATATTGAAACAGGGTTAAAACTGGCTCTTGCAGGTTAGTTCCTTTTCCAAGTTTACATTCTATTCGTCTAAAGAGTTTTTTTTTTTTTAAAGCAAAAACGTCTAATATCAGCCTTAGGCAACTTGGTTTTATTAAACCCAAGGTTGTCTTTTGTTATCAAGCATTGTAAGGAATGGTAAAGGGTAAACGATAACCCCCACTATAAATGAGACAAAGAGCGCACCATATTGAAGCAGAGCCAATGAGAAACTATGGTGATCCTTTTACGATTCAACTTCACTTAACCTCCTATGGTACCTGTATGATTGTGCAGGGTCCATCAAGGATTCAGTAGTTGGTGAAGATCGAATTGTTCAATACCTATTGGCAGTTCTAAACACTAGAGGAACTCCTCTTCATTGGAGACACTTGATCGGTAGGGAAACTGAGGGCCTTCATCATGAGTTGGATGACAAACCTGAATATAATCTCAAGGATCTTCTACCAAAAAGAAGGAAGCCACCCAACAAATCTGATATCTACTACATAGAGGTAATACATGATACTTTTTTTAGAAGGTCTAAGTTTTATTGATGAAATACTTAGAAGGTGTAGTTACATGTGTATACAATTTGGGAAGTGTATGATTATAAAATCAAATTTAACCATATATAATCCAATAAACCATAAAACTTCTCTTATTCCTAACAAATGGAGTTGAAAAAACTACTTTAAATTTATTTATTTATTTGGCATGTGTTGTACTATTTGATTGTTTCTTTCACTTCGTTTGTCTTATTATCTTGTTACTGCCTATTATTACTGCTTCCTTTTCATCTCTCCTTGAGCCGAGGTCTTAACAGAAACAACCTCCGTACCATCAGAAGGTAGGGGTAAGATCTGCGTTCACACTACCCTCCTTAGACCCCATTTGTGGTTGTGGGATTATACTGGGTATGTTGTTGTTGTGTTGAAATCTGATACAAAGTAAGGTAAGCCATGCCATTTAGTTCAAGAAGAAGCCCATTGTCGTCATCATCTTCTTCTATAGTTGTTATCATGTTTCCTTTGTTTATAGGATATGGTCAGTGAAGTCCAACGCACGCTATGCACCACACTCTCAGAGTTCAACGGTAATTTGGAAGATGAAGGCGAGTTGGAAATTTTGATAGATCGGCAGTTTGAAGCATTGCAAACGGCTCTTAAGATGCCTTACAAGGCATCGGAAGGTCGCATGATGGTGTCAAAAAAATTTCTAACTCTATTTAGAACAGGCAAACTTGGTCCTTTCATCCTGGATGATGTCCCTGATGCATCTGATTCTGCATCTTGAAATGCCATTTGCAAGGTATCAGTGTATATAATATGATATTTCTTTTTTGAATACTTCAACCCTGGTCAATCTAATACTAGTTTGGAAGTCATCTTAATAGACATATTTGCACTATTTTCCATGAATTATTCATCTTGCTATTACTTTTTTTGATAATCGAGAAATACCTGAGGTAGAGGTTCACGATTCAAAAGTCAGAGGATAATTTGCCGGCCCTCTACCCTTCTCCACTTAAATATCCATTTTGACTTTTGTTTATTGAAGAGTTCAAGCCCGTGACGTGTGCCTAACTCACATATTGATGTTGCACTCTTACTAACTAGACCAAAGCCATGAAGGCAGGTTGCTATTATCTAGTCATGCACATGCAATATCTCAGCCAGAAAGGAGCTCAAATGTTTGGTTCAACTCCCTTCAATTAATTGGTGAGACAGGCATATGAATATACAATCAAAACTCTATAATAATGTTGCCCTAAAACTCTCTATAATGGTGTTGCCTATTCCGATGGTTTTTGGTTGTTATAGTTGAAGTGTATAGAAAACATCTTACATAGCTTAACATGAAAAATTGATTGTTATAGTAAAAATATTGTCATAGAGGATGATTGTTATTGAAATATAGAATATAAGGTTTACTTGTCTATTGGATATTATTAGATTACTTGATCCATTTATTAAACCTTGACCAAATGTCTACCAAACACCATTTCTAGTTTATGTATCATTGCAAAGGATACATTAGTCAGAAGATAAATGATTCTCATTATCAATAAGAGTTGTGGTGGAGTGGTAAGTACTCATTCATCCTTAACCAGATGTCTCGAGTTTGAATCTCCTTGGTTACAAAGTCGCCTTTGTTAGGGAGCGCTTCACCCACCCCCACCCTCAATGTGGGACTTCCAGGCAAGAATCCGGATTTAGACCAGGCACCAGGCAGGAAAAAAAAAACGTTCTCATTGGCTAACAATGTACTGTACATGTGGAAAATGCAATATTAACAATTTCTATAAATCTAATTGCTTTCACATGGATCTATCAATGATTGTTTTTTTTTTCCTTCTTAAAAATAAAACGAAAAACACAATATCATGTAACCAAAAAAAAAAGTCCAATACCAATAGTTACTACCCATTACAAATACAGTATACCTAATATATCTCCACAAGTGGGGTGTACGCAGAACCTACTCCTACCTTTGTGGGGGTAATGAGGTTGCTTCTGATAGACAAATAATAGTGTGTGAAGAACAATCTTTCAAACCAAATGATTTCTGGGTGCACTCTTTGTTTCTTGATCACTATCGAACTTTCTGACAAATTGAGGACATTTGATGTGCAATTTCAAGTATAAATTGAGCTAATACAAGGTATTAGGCTGTTTAAAAAATGACCAGCCCAGGAAAGAAATGATTTGCGCCAACTAAGACGTGCTTTTTTATGGCTATATAGTTCTGAAGACGGATGTGACGGGAAGAAGTGGCTTTTGGAAGTGTTGATGACTTAACATTTAGGTTTCGCCATAACAGAGCTGGGAAGGATTATCTTAGGAACAAGATAACTCTATATCCTCATTTATTTGCTCCGATTAACTCCCTATACTCTCTTCATTTTTACACCTGATATGGTCCTGCATATATTCAAGCAGCCAAATTAGAAACTTTTGAGGCAACAAACGTCACACTTTCTAATATTCTCTTCATGAATGCCCTATTTTGGGGTGGTCTTTAATTTTTGCTCTTCCGCACTTTTAAGTAATAAAAAATGGTTGAAAATACCCATGACATCAAAATAACAAAAAAGAATTTGCAAGACACGTTTATAGTTTCGTATCATAACATAACAAGTTATGCCGCTTAATTCCTACAGAATAATGACATAAGGCATAAGTTCAGTTCATAACCCACAAGTTATGCCACACAAGACATAACTTAGTTCTTATTGGCATAAGTTTAGTTTCAAAACGTTATGCCTTAGGAAGTTTATAACCCACACGTTATGTCTTATAGTTCCTACAAAACTTAAGAGACTAAACTTTTTCCTATTGCAAAAGAGACTTAACTTTTTCCTATTGCAAAAGATCTCTAAACTTATGCGTTCTAACTTTTGCCTTGCGAGATTAGGTCATAGTTAAGGGCACTTTGACCCACAAGTTTCAATTATATGAGCAGTAGGGGCAAAAATTAAAGACCACCTCAAATAGGGGCAATCCGTGCAAAAACTTGAATCTTGAGGCAACAAACGTTACGCTTTCTAACATTCATTTTAAAGATTGAAAGAAAAGTGGGAGCAAAAGTATGCTGCAAAAGTTAATATAGGAGAATGGAGATGGATGCTACTGCTAATAGCAAAGTGACATTACCTAGTGTTTACATCAAATCATTCTACTTAACCATGGTTAATTCAAAAATTAAAGTTAGAATGTGTATTAATTAACTATGGTTAGCAATAAGAGTATGTTAAGATATGTGTGCATTAGTATAGTTCTAACATCTGATAGTAGTGCAGGGGAGTGGTGTTAGGTGATAAGTCATCAATAGCAAAAGTAGACAAACATACCTTTAACTGGGAGCTATGAGGTAGTTGCATGCGTATGATTGTCGTGCAAAAAGGAAGTCAATCATTAAGAAAACTGTTCATTGAGTAAATTGAAACTGATACTAGAAGAATTCACATTTCTGGCAACATGAAGTTCATAGTGCTTTAACCCGAATATAGGAATATCTGGTTGGTGTTCGTGAGATCTTAACATGAAAGAAGATTTCTTGCATGACTTGATGCAAATGAAGAGTTAAGAGAAGACAAACAACCGACTATGTTATATAAAAAATAACGTTAGACAGCAGGCATGCTATGAAGAATGAGTATAACCAACCTGAGCATTTCCTTATTCTTGAAAAATTGTACACATGGAGTACCCATAATTTCAGCTGCCTCAGCAATCTCTGGGTCTTCAGTAATGTCAATTTCAACAAAGTGGACATGCTGGTCAAATTCATCAATTACCTGTTGCACGACCACAGATTGAGCAGTCAGTATTATGGCCAAAGAGTCAGTACGGTAAAGGAGCCAAAGGAAACAGATCAGTGAGCAGAAATAAGGTTATGCGAGAGCAGCCTGGTGCACAAAGCATCCCACGTTCACGCAGGGTCCAGGGAAGAGCCGCACCCCACGGAGTGTGATGTAGACAACCTACTTTAATGCAATCATTACTGACTGCTTCCACTGCTCGAACCCATCAATGGTGACAATAAGGTTATGCAACTTGCAATAAACCTGTCACAGCGTTCGAACCTGTGACTTGCCCTTAAACCTACAAATTATGTGCTCTTACCACTAGACCAAAGCACTGGTGAGTGGGGACAACCCCTCATCTAATTCTTTTATCTTCTAGCAGAAAGAAATTCACAAGACTCAAAATTTCCACATATATCTTTGGTGTTTTTGCTGACTTTGAAATGTTGAATTGAGTTCTAGTGTTGCTCTTTAATGAACAAAACACTTTCTTGCTACTTCTATGATAAATATAAATCTTCCTTAATTATATATATATATATATATATATATATATATAAAATTCTATTGAAATTTCAAAAGTCCTCAGCTTTCTTCAATTGATGATGGACATAAAACGGAAAACTAAGCTCCCATTTGGCCATAGATTTTGAAGTTGAAACTTGACAATTTGAGTTTTTGAAGTTGTGATTTTTGGAACTTCAAAATTGTATTTGGACATGCATTTTACTTGGAAAAAATTTGAATTTTTGTGGGTGGAAGTCCCAAAAATTAGTCTGAGCCAACTTTTGGGAACTTGATTTCAAAATCTGATCAAATTTCATGGCCAAACCGATATGGGCATGCCTGACGAATTATCATGTTTGAAAGGATTGAACAATGTCCCCCTGTAGACAGAGTGGGTCACTTATCCTGGAATATAAATATGATGTATGTCTATATAGAAGTAATGAATTGCCATACCTTGCTAAGAATTGGTTTCAAAGTCCTGCATGGACCACATGATGGCGATGTATATAGTACACACAGAAGCCTTGGGCTCTCATGGTACAATTTCCGCAAAGCATACTGAGAAAGAAAAACAACTAAATTCAAGCAAAGATAAAATGATTATCAAAAGGATAATTGGTTACAGGGGCAATTTAGAAAAGATCTAAGCTTCCTAAATCTCATACCTGGCCCTTGTGCTTCACATATGTTATATCAAAACCTTCTTGAACATCTTTCTCCGTTAGTTCCTTTTTAATATCTTCAGCTTGCGGCTGATGATAGAGGAAGTTCAAGAGTATCAATCAGCTAATGAACTATCGGTTCCAAATAAGAAGCCATCTGCTTGGTGTGTTTATATAAGGATGTCTGGAAGTGATTTTTGTTTTATCAAGTAAAGTTAAAATGTCTTGGAAGTGAATTCGTCCTGTTTCTCATTTTCTTTTTTGGATATGAAGAAATGGAGGTGCATAATCTTTTAAACAGGAATATATGCTTAACGTCAATAAACAATATCTACCAGTTAGCCATTGCAAAAGATTGAATGTTAAATGTCGAATTTCACTTGATTAAATATCCATTTGCAAGCATAACAGTCGGAAAATAGGAAATGACTTCTAAAAGAGATATATAGCTTCATAAAATCAGTTCCTTTTAGAAATCAGATACCTGGTGAAATTCAACCAGAAGATTTTTGCTTGTGAGATATCTCTCCACTGATAGAGCAGCTAAACATCCAGAGCCAGCTGCAGTTACAGCTTGCCTCCATTCATGATCCTACGTACAAACAGTAACAATGGTATGAAAGAGTGTCCATGGCAAGACGTTGCAGAAGAAGACAAGCTTGAGTTTCTTTTGAAGACGAAAACGAGAAAATAAAAGAACTTACTTTTAACAAGACATTAAAATTGTGAGTTCATGCTTATAAAAGGAATTCCGCATGAGCATTGTATACAGAGAACAAAGACATTTGAAACCATCCATGAGTTTTATTTCAGCTCCCCCCTTTTGGATGATCGAATTACATTAAAAAAGGTCAAGAGAACCACTGTTTATATATCATTTTCATTAGATAGCTTCCCTCTCTCACTGCACACCTAAAATCTAATTTCTGAAAGAGGGAAAAACCAATTACTCATTCAAGTATCCCTGCTAAACAGGGTATATGTTCTCTAAAATATTTCTTTACTTGAGGCGTTTCGAAGTCTAGACTAGACTCGTACAGCGAATGCAGACTCATAGAGGTTTATGTCTTAAATCTCAGGAAACATCACGAATAATTAACCGGAACTTTTTTGTGAGCAGAATCATCATTCAAGTACTAGATAATAAAGAATAACAATAGGAATGGAAGAATGAATTTCTGTGCATACCTGGACATCTCCAGCTGGAAATACACCTTCAACAGAAGTTTTGGCAGTGCTCTCCTTGACTAATATATAGCCTGCACTATGAAGTTCAACTTGGCCTTCCAAGAGTTTACTATTTGGAGAATGACCGATACCATAAAATAGGCCCTTTGCCTCGAGCACAGACTCTTCTCACTGTACAGTGATGTTTGGATGGTTAAAAACTCTGAAACATTCGCCATAATCAACCTGTTAAACAATCATGCAGGGAGTTGAAACTTGAAATATATGACTCATCAGTGATTTTATTCGTTTGAAAAGGAAAAGATCAAAGAAGTATGTAACATTGTGACAAAATGAGATATATTGCACAGTGACTAAAGACAACAAGAGCTGAAAGGCACAAAAATAGCCAGCAATAAGCTGAAGTTAGCTGTCTTCAGAAGCACAAGAAGTACCAGATTAGCCAATTATTCAATACTTGAGAGGATTGTATGTCCTATTAAAACATATAGTTGCAACTTGCAGGTGCATTCTGAAATCACATGCTGAGCATAAAGAGCACATCCACTAATTTGTGTTCAACGATAATAGGATAACACTCTCAAATGACTACTACAGGATAATTGCCAAACATATTACACTCTCGAATACTTAAAAGTAGCACCATTGGCTGTTTTACATAACTTAAATACTCTTAGTTATCATTAAGAACTTCTGAATTAGGAAAGCAAATCAATGGAGGAAGAGTATTATTTGAGTCAAAGTCCAAACAAGGGCCCTCCTCTCCCCTGATGCACAAAAAGGAGAAAAACGTTGGTTACAATGTCGATTTTAAGAAGAGCTCTATTACCGTGTGCTGTAACCTTGATTTTTAAATTGTGAAGTACCACTATGAGCAAAATACATATGAGTATTGTTCTGTGAAATAACTCGAATTTCAAATCATTCACTTGCTTTAACTACTCGTGCTATGGATGTATATTAGAGAGAAATCACAAAATGAGATGATAAAAAATGTGTACTACCTGTCTTGCATTGCCTTTGATGCCCTTAGTTGGTCCCTCCTGACAAGTAAATGGACATGGCTTGCATACTTTGTTAAGTATATTGCTTCCTCTGTAGCTGTATCACCACCTCCAACAACAGCAAGAACCTGACCCTTGAAAAGTGGTGATGCTCCATCACAAATTGCGCATGCACTAATACCTCTACTCCAAAATTCATCTTCACGAGGTAATCTTAGCCTTTGAGCTCTGGCTCCCGTTGCTATGATAAGACTATGGCACTTGATCTATAATTTAAAAAGCCAGTAGTAATCCTTTAGAAGGACTTAATAGAGAGAATTGAGTGTAGTGTGACAAATAAGTTTTGAAATTAAAATTGGTGATAAGTTTGACCAGCTCATGCCAAATCTTTTTCCAATTAGTTAGTAGCTGGAAATTCCATAGCAATTGTTGAAATATGCTATAGCAAGCAAGTTAATTGCTGAAACTTTCATAGCAATTGTTGAAATATGCTACACAAGTTTGTTAGTTGCTGCAAGTTTCATTGTTGAAATATACTATAGCAAATAAGTTAGTTTTTTTTTGTTTTGATGGCAAGGGAAACCCGCAGCCGCTCCCCTTTGGGTGCGCATAGGGTAAAACCCCCGCTCCTATGCAATAGCTCGCAAACCACACAAGAGAGGTAACCCGCACTAGACAAGCCCAGTGCGACGAGCTCGACCCAAAAGGCATACCCCTTGCTTTCGTTGGCAAGGGGTTTCGAACTTGAGACCTCCAACATGGAAGTCCCAAGCCCAAACCATTGGACCACCCCGAAGGGTGCAAATTTTGCATGTAATCAATCTAAATTGATTGCATAAATCATATCTATAGATAAATAGGATGATGTAATCAACTTAAACTGAGTAAATTAATTGTATCAATCATATTTAATTGAATCGGCTATAGCAAGTGGATTAATTGTTGGAAATTTCATAACAATTGTTGAAATTATAGCAAGTTGTTGAAAAATAATAGACGATCAATATAGCAATTGTTGAGAATTTCCTAGCAATTGTTGTAATCTACTGAATCACTCTACCAAATATTCATGTCAATAATTTAGTTGTTGGTTAAAGATTTCTGTTTTGTTTCATGTGATGAAGTTAAAATGGCTCCAAGGAAAAGAAGAGCAACAACTACTACTAGAAAGAGAATCAGTACATAAAAGCAAATAAAAGAAGAAGGTGGAACATAGGTTTCTTCCACAAATGTAGATGCCTTAGAAGTTAGATGATAAATTCTAATGTAATGAGAATATTGAAAGTGAGGATAGAGGATGAACAGAAAACAAAGCATCAGCATGATGTACCTATCCCAAAGGAGGAGATATCTCATACTATCGAGTTCTTTACCCGACACCTCCTTTGTTAAGCTTATTAGATATTCGGATTACAACTAAGAGACCACGATCGATAGGTATCTAGATTTGACGGGTGTTGTTATTGTTAAGTCAGGATTGGATAAGTTTTTTTTCTTTAGTTTAAAAGGATCTTGGAGGAACAAAATTGGAAAAGTTTGCCATGAAAGCCCATGGAAAGCCACAAAGATTGGTGATCTTCACTTTTGGATTCACAGCGCTCAATAGATATTTGATTGTAAGATCGTAACTAACACGACCCCGTGGATAGGCAAAAAATGTATATCTATCGATTGAGAGCAAAATCCATTCAGGTGCAATCTTCGTCTTCAAGTCTTTTCTTCAAAGAATGTTGTGCACAAAATAAAGCAAGCATAATGACTTCTTCACACCTTTACGAGCATCCTTGGGTTTGAGATGCTTAACCAGCTCATTCTCCTTACAACTCTTCCCCACTACGTCAATAATTTGTTGTTCCCTCCTCATTGTCTTAGTTGAGAGTTTTTCTTCATCATACACATCTAGCAAATGAAAATTCAAACCAGTGACAATGGAAAACTCTCTCATGCCAAAACAAGCCGGCAAGCCACAATAGTTTATCGCTATAAATTCAGTCGTCAAAGAAGTTGGTAAACTGTATTCATTTGGAATCTTATGTTGATATCCTTAGATAATTGTAGGTAATTAGCGAAAATGGAAAATCTAAAGAACGTTAAGGGCTCGTTTGGTGTGAGTGTAAGGTATGATATTTCCAAGATAAAATGTAGGATTATTTTATCCCATGTTTGGTTGGAGGCATTAGGTAGTCATTGGATTAATTATCCCACCATTTTTGCCATAGTAATGGGACAGGACAACTTATTTGGGATAAATTGGAATAATTTTTGTTCCTCCAAACTCGAAAAACAGATTTATTCAATCCTGACTTCACAGTAACAACTCCCGTCAAATCAGGTTACCTATGATCGTGGTCTCAAAGTTGTAATCTGAATACCTAATAGGCTTGACAAGGGAGGTATCGGGTAAAGGACTGTCCGGAGAGGACTTGGCAGTATGAGATGTCTCCTCCTCTGGGATAGGTATATCATGCCGGTGCTTTGTTCTTTGTTCATCCTCAACTCTTCTATCCTCACATTCTACATTCTCATTACTTTTGGATTTATCATATAAGGCATCTACATTTGTGGTAGAAACATATGTTCCACCTCCTTCTTCTTCTATAGACGTCTCCAACCTTGTGTTTTCTTCTTCTATTTGTCTCTGTGTAGCAGTTGTTGCTTTTCTTTTCCTTAGAGCAATTTATCTTCACCAAGTGAAACAAAACAGAAACCATTAACTAATTTAACCAACAACTAAATAATTGACCTAAATTTTTGGTAAAGCTATTCAGTAGATCACAACAATTGTTGCATTGATCATCTATTATTTTTCAACAACTTGCTATAACATATTTTAGCAATTGTTGTGAAATTTCTAGCAATTTACCGAATTTAAGTTGATTACAACACCTTATTTATCAATAACTATGATTGATGCAATTAATGAACAATTTACTCAATATAGGTTGAGTACATGAGCAATTGTTATGAATCTTAACGTACTTTTGTAGCATATTCCAGCACGTAGGTCAAAACCAGTGCATCACAAGGAGCTGTTCCGCGAAGATCTAAAAGATTAAACTACAAGTAAGACGAGCAAGTGCTTTAATGGGGAAAGAAAGATAAGACTTAAGCAGCACCTGCAACCAAACGGAAGCATCACCTTACGTTCACTACTTCGTACAGTAAAAGGAGTATTCTTGACATCAATAAATTCCACATCTTCCTGAAACAATTCGCCTCCCCATCGCTCAGCTTGTCGTCGCATCCTAGCAAACATAAGGTTAGGGTTGAGACTTTTCGCTTATAACCAAGGAAACTTGGAAAGAGAACAGCCCAAGGTATTCTTGTACCTATCCATTATGTCAGGGCCAGTTATCCCATCAGGAAACCCAGGGAAGTTTTCTACTTCAGTTGTTGTCATTAATTGTCCTCCTGGAACACCACGGGCTTCAAGTTGGCCCGAGCAGCATAAATTGCTGCTGTATACCCAGCAGGACCTGATCCTACTATTACCAAGTTCTCAATACCTTGAGCTGCAAAAACCCAAAAAAAAGAACAGAAAATAATTAAAATCATAACGAACATCAGAAACTAATGAGCTATGCAGCAAGCCAGCTGTTGAGGTTATCGCCTAATTTTGTGTTATTCATTTTGATTTAGTGCCTAGATTGTGAATAATAGGATATGTAAGTTGTGACCTATGTGATCGGTATAAATCCTCAACCAGCTTCAGGGTATAATCAAGAAAATAATCCTACTCAATTAAAGAAAAAAACAGCAAAAACTATTTACTCTGCTGCAACAGCAATTAGAAGTGACTCTGTGCTATGGAAACTCAAGAATATCTTTGTCCAAAACAAAGAGAAAGCAAAAGATGGAAATGGAAGAATGTCATTAAAAGCCATGCCTTCACATTAACAGGAAAGTTGAAGAAGATCTACTCTAACATTGCTTTCTTCATGCTCCAGTTTTTTAAAATTGTAACAGTTTTGGAACAAGTTCGGGGAGACAAAATGCAATATTACATCAACAACTACCAATGGAGTATATTTACAAATCCAAGCGCTCATTAAACGCGTCAAAATGATCCTCCTTGACGTAGTGCCAATAGAGGCAATTCATCAAAGCATAAGAAGATCAGTGTGGCCTGTCAAGGACCAAACTGACTAATTTATTCAAGCACAAATCATCCTTTCTTACTCTATACCCGCTCTATATCAAAATTATCAGTGTTACCAAGCTCAAGTGTAGACAAATATAAAGTTTTCTTATCTAGAATTTGAAGGTCAATATGACTAAACATGATCCTCTCTGTTTAAAACTACATCACTCTCACATTCTGAAGTTTGAACTCTCAAAATAACGTTTTTTGTCCAAACACAGAATACTTTACTTGGTAAGATACAACAGTGAATCTGGACCCTCTTGTACACTTACCGTCACCACTTTCACCTTCCTTAAGATTAAGAACTTGTTTGGCATTACTGCTTATTTTTAGAAGAATCTTTTTTAAAATAGCTTTTCAGAAAAGCGCTTTTCCAAAAGAGCAATTTGTGTTTGACTAATTCATTTGAAAAGTGTTTTTGATAAGCACATTGTGTTTAGCTAATCTTTTTTTTAAATGTCTTTTAGAGTCAAATTACAAAAAAACAGGTATCAATGCACTTTTAATATTAAGATTATTTTATAGTGAGGAATTATTTTAAATATCATTATAAAATTTCTTATTAATTTTTTTTACTAATTAAAATATACATATTCATATTTTCAATCAATATTATACATTAAAAAATAGTTAAATATTAATGCAATATTAATATGATGATTTAAATATAATTAAAAATATCAAGCAAAATAAATTCAAAAATATTTAACAAATTAAATCACTACATACGAAAAATTCACCATAAAAAAAATAAAGTCCTATTTTTTTTCTAATCCTGCAAAAGTATTGTTGTTACCTTTTTTTCTAGTCCTACAAAATAATATATAAAATATAAAATAATAATATATAAACATCAAATAAAATAAAATTATTATATAAAAATAAAAATAATTTTTTTAATGAAACTTAACCAAACTTATGAGATATGCTAATTAATTAATAAGACATATATTGGTAAATATGTATATATGACATCGATACTTTGGTCTTGAAAAAAATAAAATTTCTGTTTCTACATTTTTTTTAAAAAAAAACAGAATTATTAGCTTCTTCCAACAACAGAAGAACTGTTTTGTTTCTATTTAAAAGCAATTTTAGATTTGCCAAACACCTTAATTTTTCAAAAAAAATAATATTTTTTCTCAAAATAAGTATTTTTGACCTCTCAACATCAATGACAAACACGCTCTAAGGAAAGAAAGAAAGAAAAGAAACACTAAGGAGTGGACCAAGCATTTTGCCAAGCTTAATGTTGAACAAGATGCAATTTTAACATTCCTTTTACAAACAAGGCAATGTGCACATATTGAGCTACTTCTGGATACTATGTGATATATTCAAGTGCATTAAACATCATTACATAGAAAAATTCAACTTCTACAGATCATTATTCATACAAAAACAAAATAAGAACTTAATGTATATGCTTTTATTATTATGAAAAAAATATTTAAAGTCAGTAATTAGTAGTACTATATTGTTGTTTAAGCTGATAAATTCAAAATTATATGTTAATCTGGAGGACTCTGTTTATAAATCCACATTTGTGTATATCCATTCCTCTACAACGTCTTCATATAAACAGTAAATATAGAATTAGTATATAGTAATAGACCTGAAGAATGAGCTTGCACTTGCTCGCCGGCGGA
>JAJOOO010003069.1:12500-30553 GCA_029582685.1 Solanum piurae | reverse complement strand
TTTTTTTTTTTTTTTTTTTTTTAATAATATGTATAAGTATTTTTTTTAAATGGGGGCCCCAAAAAATATGGGACTCCAATTTATGACTTTAGTTGCCTTGTGGTTAAGATGGCCGTGCCTCCAAATCCTAGATCCACGTTTGTTGGTTACCATGGATGATCTGCTCTCATCTTGAGGTACAAATCTATTATCAAAAATATGACTTTAAAATAGGATGATTGATAATAATAAATATGTTAGAAAAAGTAATATAGGACAAATATAATTTATTTCATAGTTTAAAGATAAATATTACCCTTTTTCGGGAAAAAATTGTGCTTAGTTTTTATATGCATTTAAAGTGTATTTATTTATATATATATATATATATATATATATATTTAAGTTATCAAATTACATTAAAGATATTTACAGATAACTTTCGGAAAAAGTAAATTTTGTGATACTGAAAATAAGACAATTATTTGTTATAATAGATAAAGAAAACAATATGCCAGTGTAATTATTTTTTTGCCACTATCAATGTATATTAATATATAAGTTGAAGTAAAAAAGATATTAGGTGATATAGGGCAGAAAAAGAACACATATTTTCCTATTTTATTGCCCTATAACTAGATTAATTTTCAATCTACAATTAGATTAATTCTTTTCATTTTCTAAGAGTAGAAATTGTCAATTTTAAAATTACTCTACCTACGTCCCGTAACAGGGGCGGATCTAGTATACCGATCGATATGCAGGTTCGACCGAGCTCGATAGATTTTACTCAAATAATATATAGATATGTACAAATATTAAAATTAAAACTCGGTTATTATCACGTAAAATCGTCATTATAAAATTCAAAACTCATAAAATTGAAATCCTAACTTCGTCTCTGCCTATAATGATATGCTTTCTCCAACCAAACAAAAAATAATATCATTTTCGACTTAAGTTATAACTAATATACATAGATAATGTAAATATTCTTTATATTATTAGTATAACTTAACCTATTATAACATTTTCGTTACCATCTCAATCATATGGTAAGGTTAATTATAAAGATTTACCTATGTTATAATTACCATGCAAATCGAGCCAAAGATATGGAAGAGGAACAAAAAGGAAACAAATATATATATTTTCTTATTCTAAAGCCAACAATATATGGAAAACATTACCTAGTAGACGAAAATAATATAATTAAGATCTTCTATTAATTAGAGCCGCCTTATTAGGCTCTTATAACACATTGCTCAAACAAAATAATTAATCTCAGTTAGAAGGTAATTATTCTCTAAATCTATGATCTCGTTTTAGTTAATGTTAATTTGCTTACGTCTTTACATTTCTACAAGTTAGTGTTCTACAAAAATATTTCTTCTGAGTTAAGGGTCTACCATAAGCAGACTATCTATCTCAACGATAGGGATATATGATGTGTACATGTACATTTTATGCTTTTCAAATCTTACTTATGGGATTTCATCGAGTATGTTATTGTTGTTCTATATAATATAGTGCAAAAATATGCTATTTCCGTCGATCTATATTCTTCTTTATTGTTATTGTTTCTAATTGATAAGTTCTTCATTTGATGATATTCAATAAAATATTATGGTGTTTTAGCTTGGGCATATCTCTTAAAAACTTATATTACTTTCTAGGAATGAATCGTTTTTTGAGGGTGTGCGCAACTTAAATAAAACCACTTATTTTGAAATGGAGGAATACTAGTTATTATAGGTAGCTTCTTATGTAACTTTATTTAACTATTAAAATTTTATTTCTACAAAATTGAAAATCTACCTTTTCGATTTCATTTGTTTGAATGATTGTTACCTTTACTGTATTGTTGTGTTGTACTGTATTATATTGTTTTATCGAATGAAGATTGAAAACGCACTTCAAATTTTGCAGCTTCAACAATTGAATATGGAAGAGTACCCTTCATTCATGGTAAACTTTGTACCTTAATTTTCTCATAAGTATTGTATTATATTGTGTTATATTAAATTCACGTACGATTGATTTGTCTCTTTTGCACAGACATGTATTTTGAAGATTAATATTAACGCTGATAGATGGCAAATGACTATAGCCAAGGTGTTAAAAAACGTCGACGGTATTTCTTTAGTCCTTTTTTTGAATATTTTTTTTAATCGTCGATGTATATAAGTTAAATTATTGCGATTATTTTTTTCAATAGTGACAAATTTTAGAATGAGCACAGATGGGACAATGGAGTTATCGGGAACTGTGTATCCAAATAAATTCTTGAAAATACTAAAAAAAGCAAGGAATAAAGCAGAGTTGTGTCATTTGCAATTTGGAGAGTGTTCAACTAACTTGTTTTTACCTTCAAGGCCAATTGATTATAGCATTGGTAATAAATTTGGAGTACCAAATAACATGTTGATTTCTAGTTTTGTTGGACAAATGGAAGATAATCAGTCAGGCTATTATGGAGGAAGAGATGGTAGATTTTTGCATTATGGTGATAAACCTTCACAATCAAAAAAGTCAAAAAGTGAAAAGTCTGACCATGATCACGACCATGACCACAAACACAACCATAACTACGTCCACGGACGTGATCATAACCACAACCACAACCATGTTCACGGACATAACCATAATCACAACCACAACCACAACCACGGGAAATTAGAGCATGGTGCAGGGTGTATCAATGCTACAACTCCAAGGCCAAAAGTGCAACTTGATTGTGAGAAAGGGAAAGCAGAGCCACTAAAGAGTCAAGGAGTCAATAGTTGTTGTTTGATGTGATGTACATATATGGATAAACATTTAGGCAATTTAATTATTTACTATATGTTCTAGATTTAGTATTTTTGTGGTACTCATTTAGGATTTCTCTTTTGGAACAAGTCAAACATATGTTGGAGTTACAGTTATTAATTCTACCTTTATCTATTGTACAAATTAATAATGACTTCATATTTTGCTCTTGATTTTGGGGTGGTACATGAACTTTTGATGAAATCTTTCTCTATAGTACATAATCTTTTTACTGCCCCTCCCTAGGAGCTCCCACCTTTATCTTGGCGGCTCGATCTAAGGATCGAAAGTAAGGGGTGTTTATTGCTTACCATCCTAGCAACTCCCTCTCGACAAATTCAACTTGATTGTTGAAAGAAATCAGCCAACCATTTCATCAATATTGGCCCCTGCGCTATCATCTGAGCTGACAAAATCAATACATTTTCAGTAACTCATTTAAATTGAACAAAATTATTGGATCAAAACAAGTCGAAACAGGTAACCTGATTGATCAAAATGCAAATTAAATTCAAATATACAGAATCAAATATGATGATTTAAACTAAAAATTTAAGAAAAATATGGTACTTTCTCCGGTCTCAATTTATATGGCATCTTTTAAATTTCGAGATTCAAATAAGTTTATCTTTGACCGTTTTATTAAATATTTTGAATTGTAAACTATTGTAACTTATAGTAATACTTTTTATGTAGTTTTCCAATATATAAATTTTATTTTAATTGTATAACTCTCGAAATTCGAACCGTATAACGAGACAAAGGAAGTATTAATTTTCATATTTCTGTCCAAAGGCATAAAAAGTATGAAGATTGAATCAATTTGGGTGGGTTGTCTTATGCTATCCTGACTCAATCCAACAAATATTCAGTTTGGGTCTATATAAAAAATAAGACATTTGAACGTAACTCAATTCTAAAAGCTAGCTAATGAAAAAACGATTGATCAAGTTTATATAAGTAAACTACCTGACTCTGACCTAACTCAATTAAAAAAGAGATAAGTGTCAAAAACACACCTAAACTATCCCCTTTTTTTGAGTTTCATACCTAAACTATTGAAAGTGTGAGTTTCATACCTAAACTATCACTTTTTAGTTTGAGAAACACATCTCAGTGGTGTGTGTAATACACTCTCTCTTTTATTTGAAAAAATCCTTGACAAATGTTATTCCACATGGATAAAATATTCCACCTTGAATAAAATTAAATAATAAACTATTAATATTAATTAAAAATTAAAGATTAAAGTATTACTATCCATAAAAAAATTAATTTTTTTTAATTTTTTTTTTTTTTTCTTACCCCACTCCACCACCTCCTCCACGTAACCCCCCTCCCCCACAATCTCCCATCCTTTTTTAAAAAAAATTCTTATATAAAATATTTTTTAAAAATTCATACTTCACCCCCTCCTCCCAAAAAACCCACCCACTTATCCCCCCCCCCCCCTCCAAAAAAAAATTGATATTATTTTATTTTATTTTTTTAAAAAAATCTACCCCATCCTATTTAAACCCTCCGCTCCTAATTTTATTTTATTTTTCATTTTGTGTTAGATATGTACGTACATATATTTTTAGAAAAAAAAAATCTACTAGTGTACCGAATATAACATAAATAAGTAAAAAAATTAAAAATGTCTTACGGCGGCAAGTAAAAAATATTTTCGATATGTATATATCTAACAAAAAATGAGAAAAAAATTGAAAGCGGAGGATTAGGTGGGGTGGGTAAATTTTTTTTAAAAATAAAAATAAAATAATATCTAAATTAGTATTTGGAGGGGGGGATGAAGTAAAAAAATTTAAATTCTTTAATAAAAGAAATTTAACCAAAAAAAAAACTTAAAAAAATGGTTGGGGGTGGGGGTGGGGGTGAGAGGAAGTGATGGTGTGGGGTAAGAAAAATATTTTACATTTTATTTTATAAAAGAAGTTTATTTTTTTGGATAATAATTTTTAAATTTTAAATTTTAAATTTTAACTAATACTAATAATTTATTTAATTTTTGTCAAGGTTGAATGTTTTGTCCATGTGGAGTGGATGTGGCAATTTTTTAAAATAAAAGAGAGTGTATTACACACACCATGATGAGAGTGGTATAAAAGAGAGAGGTGTGTTTCTCAAACTAAAAATTGATAGTTTAGGTATGAAACTCACACTCTCAATAGTTTAGGTATGAAACTCAAAAATAGGGTATAGTTTAGGTGTGTTTTTGAAACTTATCTCATTAAAAAAACTAATTTATAAGATCGAAGAAAATTGGCCAAATCCATATAAACAAACCACCGGTTAATTGAATCCATTAATTCAAATTGGGGTAACCACGAAAATGGCGGGTATTTAAAGGGGACAAAAATGGACGGTATTAAGGGTGTCTGCTGTATAAAGGAAAATGATGTGTGAGTTTTTATTTTATTTTTGTTTTGGGGGTTTGATAATTAAGTAAAATACTATGACAGGTGAGAGTGGGAGCAGATAGGAGGATACTGTGGGTGGAGTGAAAATTAGTGTGGGATGTTGAAGGAAGCTGATGGAACATGTCAAAGGAACATGTTCGACGAAGCTGGCTGACGAGTTAAAGTTAGAGTTACACTAGGACTAGACTACTAAATCCTAATTTATGTACAAGTCTATATTTTGTACGACTAAAGCTGATGTAGTCGACTAGGATAAGGTGTAAATAATATATTTGTGTTGTATTAGGATTCCTAGTGTAGCTAGTATAGGACTCTTCTCCTATATAAGGAGTATGTAACTCAACCATTCAATTATCAATACAATCTTTGATTTCTCTAATCCTAGACGTGAGATTTCTACATGGTATCAGAGCAATAAAGCTTTTCCGCTCTTTAACGTATTAGATCAAAACCAAAACAATCACAATATCAAACCGCAATTGCCCCTTCTACCAACACTCTTTCGACTTCTTAACTTCATCATCTTATTTCGTCCTGCTCCATTAAACTTAGGCCAACGAACTATTTTATATGGAGGACACAAATGCCTCAATTGATTCAAGTGATGAGATTAACCTACCTCATCACACAACCACCTAAAGATACCTGTTCCACTGGACTGACTGTTGAGAAAGCATATACTTGATCGTAGGCTGTTTAACTGCCAAGGAGGGAAGAAGCTTATCTTCAAACAACAAAAGACAAGGAGTTCCAGCTCAAACAACAACTGCAAAGTGTGAAGCTAGGAACCAAAACAATTGACGAATATATTAAGGAATTCAAAGGCATATGTGATGGCCTTGCAGCCATTCACAAGCCTGTAAATGAAGATAGCAAAGTGATTAATTTTGCTAGAGGTCTATGTCTTAAGTACAATACCTTCAGGACTGTCATGCTAGGTAAGGCACCATATCCTACTCTTAATCAATTTGTTAATGCTCTCAGGGGTTTTAATATGAGGGAGGATGAAAAAGAAGTGCCTCAACAAAACCATAGCATGGCATTTTCTGCCCAAAGAGGCAGGGGAAGAGGAAACTACTTTCAAAGAAGAGGAAACAATAATTTCAATTCCAGAGGAAGAGGCTTTAAGCCTGTTGGACAAGGAACAAGTTCTTATAACAGCAGAAACGGACCAGAACAGTCCTTCAAGTGGAAGTCATGAGAGGAACAATAATGATGTGTGTCAAATTTGTGGTAGGAATAACCATACTACTCTTAAGTGTTTTACAGGGGGGATTACTCTTACCATGCCGCAGATGAGCTACTATAAGCATTGACTGCTACTAATTTACAAAACACTATTGATGACACCTTGTATGTGGACTCAGGAGCAAGTAGCCATATGACACATAACTCAGGTATCCTAACTGATCTTAAACACTACAATGGACCATATAAAAACATTATTGGGAATGGATCAAAGTTAGACATAACACATGTTGGGAACATATCCGGATCAGGTCTAAAGTTAAAAGAAATTCTTGTAGTCCCTAAGATTAATAAAAAATTACTCTCAGTTAGTAAGCTTGCAAAGGATAATTGTTGCACTCTTGAATTTGATGAAACTAACTTTGTTGTAAAGGACAAGAAGACAAGGACACTACTGGCCAAGGGAACTAAAAGGAATAGACTCTATGCTTTGGAAGATAACAATCTCTATGCTTTAACTGTTGTACACGATTGGAACACTTCAGACAACATGTGTCATACTAGATTAGGACACTAGTTTGAAGTCTTTAAAAGTTTTGAATAGTAATAATTGTATCAATATTAGTAGTTGGAATAAAATGCCTACTTTTGTTCTAGTTGTCAGTTGGGAAAGAGTTGTAAACTTTCATTTGGTTTGAGAAATAAAATTGAGAAAGAACCTTTATTGAAAATTCATTGTGATTTATGGGGACCTGCTCTTGTCGAATCTTCCCAACATATGAAATATTATGTCATTTTTATTGATGATCACACGAGATATACGTGGATTTATCCACTGAAAAAGAAATCTGAATTTTTTGAGGTCTTTGTAAAATTCCAGAAAATGGTGGAAAAATAATTTTCTAAAGAGATTGAGATTTTTCAGTGTGATGGAGGTGGTGAGTTTATCCAAACAAACTTTATCAAACATTTGGAAAATTATGACATTGTGAGACATATTTCATGTCTTAACACACCTGAACAAAATGGAGTTGCAGAGAGAAAGCATAGGCATATTGTGGAGACTGGCTTAACTCTACTACTTCATGCTAACCTACCTTTGTTTCTATGGGTTGAGGCTTTCCTTACTGCAATATTCCTAATTAATAGTCTGCCTTCCTCAGTTCTAAATATGGTGACTCCATTTGTTAAGTTGTATGGGGAACAACCTGATTACAATAGCCTAAAAGTGTTTGGGTGTAGATGTTTTCCATATATCAAGGGTCAACAAGTTCAGTCCAAAGACTTACCCTTGTGTGTTCATAGGGTACATCAACTTACACAAATGATATAGATGCTATCATCCACCTACAAGGAGGGTCTACATATCCAGACATGTTTTGTTTGATGAAAACACAATACCCTATGTGTCTCCAAATCAATCTCAGACTAACATTGATCTCTCACCTCACCTTACTACTTTTGTTGAATCTTTCTCTAAACTGCAGACACATGATAATCCCGATTCAGGGGAAGTAAGGGCTTCTAGTACACACGTTAATGGTGATAATGCTGCTACTACTCATATACTCCTTGATGATGAAAGTACCATTGACCTCTCAGGCGCATGATCAGCTGCTGAGGAATAAGTTTAATGTGATGATCCATATAGTATTATTGAAGCTCCAGCTGCAGATTTTGGATCTGCTAATGGCAGTGAGGAACAAGTTGTACTTACAGGTCCAGTCAATGAGCATCATCAACCAACTACTTTAGTTGATGTACATGCTGACCATCAATCTGACACTGCTATACACTCCAGTCAACTACTTTGGTTGATGTACCAGTTGAGGTAGTTCCTGCACCACAAGGGTATCATATGATCACTAGACACAAGGTGAAGGAACACCACTTATCACTTGTTGCTCGCAGCAGCAAAGACATTCTGAGGGAACCAAATACTATAATGAAGCACTTAAGTCACCTCATTGGCTTGCAGCAATACAAGAGGAAATCAATGCTTTACACACTAACAAGACATGAATATTGGTGCCCAAATCTCCTGGTATAAATTTGGTAGGCTCAAAATGGGTGTTCAAGACCAAATTAAAAGTTGATGGAACAATAGATAGATACAAGGCCAGACTTGTGGCCAGGGGATTCTCTCAGCTTGAAGGCATAGACTTTGAAAAAACTTTTAGCCCTATGGTTAAAGCCACAACTATTAGAGTAGTTCTATCCATTGCCATTAACTCAAGGTGGGAAATTCAACAACTCGATGTCAAAAATGCTTTTCTCCATGGTTCCTACAAGAAGAGGTGTACATGTGTCAACCTCCTGGATTTATTGATCCCAAATATCTTCAACATGTGTGTCTACTTAAAAAGGCATTGTATGGTCTTAAACAAGCACCAAGAGCCTGGTTTGATAGGTTTAGCATGCATCTCATACACCTTGGCTTCATCTGTAGTAAGGCAGATTCTTCATTATTTGCATTGCAAGCTCACAAAGGCACCATATTTCTCTTGTTATATGTGGATGATATTATTATCATAGGTAGTAATCCATCGCATGTCTCCCAGTTAGTTCGCCAACTTGGGAAAGAATTTGCCATGAAAGATCTTGGTCCTTTACACTTCTTTCTAGGAGATGAGGTTAAGTATTTTGATGGGGGTATCCACTTAAATCAGAGTAAGTATGTTGCTGAGCTGCTGACAAGACTGAAATGACTTTGCCAAAGGCTGTAGCCACTCCTTTGGCTTAAAGCATGGTTTACATGAAGCTGTGGGAAGCCTGGTTGATGCATCTTTTTACAGAATGATAGTAGGGAGTCTTCAATACTTGACACTCACAAGACCGGATATTATTCATGCTGTAAATTTAGCAAGCCAATTTATGCAAAATCCAACAGTGAACATCTTTAAGGGGTGAAAAAGATTCTCAGGTACATCAAATGTACTCTACACTTTGGACTCAAAATTATTTTACAATCACCATATAGGTTGTATGGATACTCAGATGCTGATTGGGGAGGTTGTACCACCACTAGGAGATTAACTACAAGCTATAACATCTACCTAGGTGCAAACTGTATTTCTTGGACTTCCAAGAAACAATCCACAGTTGCCCGATCGAGTGCTGAAGCTGAGTATAGAGCACTAGCCTCCACTGCAACAGAGATGACATGGATCATATATCTACTTCATGACCTTGGGGTTTTTCTTCGATCTGTACATATATTGTATTGTGATAACATGAGTGCCTTGTACATGACAATTAATCCAACTATGCATGCTAGAATCAAACATGTTGAAATGGACTATCATTTTGTTCGTGAGAAGGTGGCCAAAGGACAACTTCTTACTTAGTTTGTGAGGTCTAAGGATCAACTAGCTGATATTCATACAAAAGCATTAACCAAACAGGTTTTTGCTGAGTTTCATAGCAAGCTAGGAGTTACAGTCCCTCCACTCACTAGCTTGAGGGGAAGTGTTGAAGGAAGCTAATGGAACATGTCAAAGGAACAGGTTCGACGAAGCTGACTGACGAATTAAATTAGAGTTACACTAGGACTAGACTACTAAATTCTAATTTTTGTACAAGTCTATATTTTGTACGACTAAAGCTGATTTAGTCGACTAGGATAAGGTGTAAATAATATATCTGTGTTGTATTAGGATTTCTAGTGTAGCTAGTATAAGACTCTTCTCCTATATAAGGAGTATGTAACTCAACCATTCAATTATCAATACAATCCATGATTTCTCTAATTCTTGATAATTAAGTAAAATACTATGAGAGGCGAGAGTGGGAGCAGATAGGAGGATACGGAGGGTGGAGTGAAAATTAGTGTGGGACACAACCGATGTTAAATAGAAATACAATGAATTTAACAATAAAATAAAATTTAAGTAACAATTAAAATACATATGATATTTAAACTAAGAACGCGTTGCAATACTATAGAATAGGTAACAACATCCAAAAGAAGAAGAAGCTGTATTAATCATCAAAAAGATAATAAAGGCAATTGTAGCCTTTTGTTAGTTAACCTAACCCTAGTGGTAGCTTTAGGCAAAAATAGAAATTCTAAAACTAGAATGATTTGGCAGCCAAAGTTTACTTGTTCAAAATCGCAATTATTATCCTAAAACTAGAATGGTTTGGCTGTGCTAATGTTTACTTAATTTTACATGTATCAAAATCACAATTATTTCCATGAATCACAATAAGTGCTCCTTATAAAAGAAAAGGGATTACTTTGAATCTAAAGTTAAAGATAAGGGAAATTTTATTGAAACAACTACTACATTACAAGTTTATCATATCTATCTATATTACCTTAAAAGCATGAACTCCTAACTTGAATGTTAAATTACTATAATATTCATTACTTAAGTTGTGACATTTCCAATGAGTTGTGACTTTTTCGATAAGTTGTGACTTTTTTCAAAGGATTGTGATTTTTCGATGAGTTGTGACTTTTTCAATAAGTTGTAACTTTTCCAAAGAGTTGCGACTTTTTCAATAAGTTGTGACTTTTCCAAAGAGTTGTGACTTTTTCAATAAGTTATGATTTTTCCAAAGACTTCTCGGAAAGGTCATGATCTTTCACATAAGACACAAAAAATATTTTTTCATACTACCCTTTGTTGACTATAAATAGCGGGACTTCCTCTCATTTTCCAACCACAATTTTTTCTAATCTTCTACTCTTCTTCTTCTTGCATTGTGTAATTTATTGCCGTTTAAGTGAGTGTAAAGTTTAGCGGAATATGAGGTACCACTATCCGGATGAAGTAAGCCGTTCTATCCTAAGAGGGTATATTTCATAACCTCGAGTACTTGAGGAAAATAATATAATTTTGATGATATAATAATTAGTTTTTGCTTAATATAAACATTAGTGTGTAATGTTCCAATATATGAAGTTAACATGATGTAGTCTAAATGCATTTGTTTTTGTTAACAATTTCTCTTGTGATGTAGATATATGCTTTTCAAGACAAAAGAATGACTTTATTTATCAATGTTACTTATGTGATTTAGACTCCCAGGAAGTTTGCTTCAAAATAGTTATTACTATATAAACATTGCCTTTTTGTTTTACTTATTTTCTATTTCTCAATATTTCAGTATTTTAGACGAAGAAAAGTTGATATGACTTGTAATAACGCCAATTGAAGTTTGTATTAGTTTAATTTTTATTATTTATTTAGTAGCTAATTTTATGAGATAAATATTTTCATTAATGCAAATATATATTTATATTTGGGTAGGTATTTGTTTTTAAATTAAAGTATTATATATGTCACAAATGTGCTATCAAGTTAACGAGATCTTCTAATTTGAAAATATATTATTTTATAATGTTCCGAGTATTTTTTTTATAAAAAAAAACTCACAAAAAATGTGAAAATATGTGAATATATAAAATGTAGTTGTTCTCTTCACATGTTCATATGACATCTAAACAATTTAACGTAGAATACACATGCAAAGCACATCTGGTTAGATGACAAGAAAAATACAAAACAAATATTGTCTATAAGGTAATATTAGTGAGATAAGACTAACTACATGATTGAACCTAATCAAATTGAAATAAATATATAGATAACTGCATTTAACTAATAAATTTTTTCATTCATGATCTTTCACATAGGACACAAAAAATATTTGTTCATACTACCCTTTGTTGACTATAAATAGAGGGACTTCCTCTTATTTTCCAACCACAATTTTTTCTAATCCTCTACTCTTCTTCTTCTTGCATTTTTTTTTTGTGTAATTTATTACCGTTTGAGTGAGTTCAAAGTTTAGCGGAATATGAGGTACCACTATCTGGATGAAGTAAGTCGTTCTATCCTAAAAGGGTATATTTCATAACCTCGAGTACTTGAGGAAAATAATATAATTTTGATGATACAATAATTATTTTTTTCTTAATATAAACATTAGTGTGTAATGTTTCAATATATGAAGTTAACATGATGTAGTCTAAATGCATTTGTTTTTGTTAACAATTTCTCTTGTGATGTAGATATATGCTTCTGAAAATTATTTTCCAAAATTTAGAGAATTGTCACGATTTGTTTTTGATTCTCAAGACAAAAGAATGACTTTAGGCATTTATATGAATGACATCTAAACAATTTAACGTAGAATACACATGTAAAACACATCTGGTTAGATGACAAGAAAAATACAAAACAATTATTGTCTATAAGGTAATATTAGTGAGATAAGACTAATTACATGATTGAACCTAATCAAATTGAAATAAATATATACATAACTGCATTTAACTAATAAAATTTTTCATTGACCATCTTCATAGGTTTGCGTGAATAAGAGATATATATGACGATCCACATTGAACATTAACAAAAGAACCTGCAATATTATTTTTTGCTAAGCTTATTATTCAAATCTTCGCTTAAATAAGCAATACTATTTATCATAACATATATTTTTGAAATTGGTAATCACATGCAACGCACGTGTCAGAAAACTAGTAGTACTATAAGTGGGAACAAAAAAATTAAAAGTTGAATGACTCTTTTAACCGTACTATAAATTAAAATGTTATAAAAACATTTAATTATTTAATGTAAATATTAAATTGTATCATTTTAATAAAAATGTTAATGATTTTGCACTTCCTTAGACTAATTTCTAATTAAAATATCTAATTTAATACTCCCTCTGTCCCATTTTATGTGGCATCATTTGACCAGGCATAAAGTTTAAGAAATAAATTAAGACTTTGAAATGTTTACCAAATTGCCCCTTCAAAAAATAGTCATATTAAAAAGTAGACTCACTTTTCTCTCTCCTCATAAATATATTGGAGTACTATGGATGAGGTGGAGCATATGTCAAAGGTTCCTTATGTGAGTGCAGTTGGCAACATTATGTATGCTATGGTGTGCACACGTCCATATATTGCTCAATCTATAAGTGTGGTAAGCAGGTACATGACAAATCCAGGAAAAATGCATTGGGAAGCTGTGAAGTGGATATTGAGATATCTCAAAGGAGCTCCTGATGTTGGCCTAATCTTCCGAAAAAGTGAAGGTATTTCAATTCTCGATTATGTAGATTCTGACTATGCAGGGGATCTTGATAGAAGGAGGTCCACAACTGGATACATCTTTACTCTAGTTGGCAGTGCCGTTAGTTGGAAATCGACTTTACAGTCGATTGTCGCTTTGTCTACAACAGAGGCAAAATATATGGCAGGGCAGTGAAAAAAGCTATCTGGTTGAAAGGTTTGGTGGCAAAATTGGGTTTGGTTTAGTTTGGATCAACTCTAAGATGTGATAGTCAAAGTGCTATTCATTTGATTAAAAATCAAAGATATCATGAGCGCACCAAACACACTGATGTCAGATTCCATTTTTGAGATGTCGTATAAGAGGGAAGGTTGAGAAGGTTATCACAGACGATAACGCTGCAGACATGTTGACCAAGATAGTCCCGCTTGCCAAGTTTGTACACTACAAGAACTTGCCTGGAGTATGCATCAACTAATGCAACTCTGGGAGAACAACTGCTAGGTGGGCCTAGTATGTTCAACAAAGGTTTGATTCTTCTTGTTTCTTACAACAGGATTGCCCAGGAAGCTCAGAAGTTTTGGCCGGAGTTGTTTATACGCATGCTCGGAACACAAACCAAGGTAGAGATTGAAAGAGTTGGTTTGGTCCTTGTGGAATCAAACTCAATGAAAGATGAATTAATATGAAGAATTGGTAGGAAGATAATCAGTACAAAATAAAAGTCAAGATAGTATCTTGGTAGGTGAAATTTAGGTAAACCATAAAATGGTTTCACATGTTTAACCTTGACATTTTTGACACATAGTGATGTCATGGATGACATCAATAGGAAGAATTCATTCCTATAAATAGGTAGCTCTTAATTCATTTTCAAGATATCCTCCCACTTTTCTTCTCACCTTCTAAGGCATTTGATGTTCTCTCTCTTGTAGTATTTCACTTGTATTCTTTGTAGAGTGAAATAAATATTGGTTCAGTTGTTCTTTGGTGGACGTAGGATCATTTTGATCCGAACCACGTTAAATATTGTTGTTCTTTTTTTTCCTTTAATTTCACGTTTCCGCTAATAATTTCTAATCTCACTGAGAGGTGCACCCAATCATCATTGCATTATATGATACATCGATTGTGGATTCACGCATCTATATTTAATAAAAAAAATTAAAATATATACCTACTATGTATGATTTCAAGAGGGGAGCATGGGTTCACGTGAACCCGTCGACCCCCTCCTGCATACGCCTCTGACTCAAGCTACTGAATAACAATGAAAATACTGAAAGTTACAAGTAACTAGAAGATAGAGATAAGAATGAAGATGAGAAGCTTTAGACTCAATAAAGAAGATGAGAGGAACATACCGTTTCTTCACAACATGCATAATTCCTGAATTACATACTACTATCCTTTCTGATAGAATCGTTCTCACACCCACTATTCCAAAATAGATCCCAAATTAATCTGATTCTATTGCTTGTTCTCAGCCCAATAACTCTTAATAGTCCAATAACAACTTGTGTGCCATTAGTATCTCTATTGGGCTGGACTTGGTTCATAATAGATAACAAATGAAAACATACATATTTAATTAATTTAAACATTTGAGTTTGGTCTTGTTTAATTTCTAGTGATAATTTCTAGGAACAAGACACAAAGATTTTTTCTTATACATAGTAAGTCCAGGCAAAACATCAGTATCGATGTCTTCTTTGTTCATTCCATGAGGCAACTCCCAATCAAAAGCGTAAAGAAGATTGGAAAGTACAAGTTCCACAGTGGCCACACCGAGTGCGATAGCCGGGCACCCTCTTCTGTCTGCTCCAAATGGAAGCAATTCAATATTTTGCCCGTTAAAATCAATATTACTATTCAAAAACCTTTCAGGTATAAATTCTTCTGGATTTTCCCATATTTCAGGATCTCTTGCAATAGCCCAAACATTAACATAAATTATAGTTTTTGGTTTAATTTCATATCCTTCTAGTATGGAATTTTTCATCGTCTCTCTTGGTAGTAACAATGTAGTTGTGGGATATAATCAAAGTGTCTCTTTTATCACTGATTTAAAATATGGAAGATTTTGGATATCTTCCTCATTCACTATGGACTTTTTCCCAACGAATTCTCGAATTTCAGCTTGAACTTTCTTCATGGCATTCGGTTTGGCTATCAAGGCTGTCATTGCCCAAATTACTGTAGCTGCTATAGTGCTCACTCCACCAACTAGCATATTTTACAAGGGAAAGTGGGAGGGTAAAATTAAATGCAACATTTCATATCATAATATGATATCGCACCCTAAATATGACCACATAAAAACCTTAGTTGTATGACATGCAAGAGTATTAATATATCAAGTCAATATATATAACAATACACAAGACTTGCTTATTATGTAATAATTTTTTACATCTAGTCATGATTAATTGATATGTATTTTCACTTCAATCTGTTAATTCATTCGTAAGGTTATTTTAAAAAAATAGACACAAATAGAGTAGTTCATTACCATGATAATAGCCTTTATGCTGTCTATAGTAAGATCGAGTGAAGTTGATTTCTCTTTCTTCAATTGAAGCAAAACATCAATAATCTCTTTCCATGGATTTTGGCCTATTGGGATTGAGATGTTGCTCAATGAGTCCTTCATAAAATTCATCCAAATCCTTAAAATTCTTCTCAAGTCTATTTATTTTTCCAGAGAGTTTATCCATCCATCCGAAGAGAGGAAAATAATCAGAGACAAAAAAACATGCCAACATTTCTTCCGTCACTTATAAAACTTCATCCAATTTCCTCCTTTCATGTGTTTCTTCATCATACCTTACACCAAAAGCAATTCTACAAATAATTGTAGTTGTTAGTGAAATCACTATACTACTCAAATCTGTAATTTGTGAAGTGGTTGCTTGTTGAGATATTTTTTTTATCATTCTTGATACGTCATCTTTCCGAATTGGACTAAAATATTGCACTTTCTTGAGACTAAATAAATGAACAACACATATTTTTCGAAGTTCTCTCCAATAGTCATTGTAAGGTGACATGCCAATATCTTGACCATTGTAAGACAATTTTTGCTGGCCAAGAATAGAAGGTCTACTACAAAATGTTAAATTTTGTATTTGTGTTACCTCTTTTGCTAGATTTGCTGAAGAAATTACAATCATAATAGTAGAACCATGTTTCAATGAGAAGATTTTTCCATATTTCTTGGAAAGTTTCCAAAAATAGATATGAGGGGTTAAACTATCAAATTGATGCAAATTTCCAATGAATGGCAACCCTGAAGGACCTGGTGGTAGAATGCTTTTTCCATTCCTTTTGGCTTTAGGAAGAAGGAATCTGAGAATAATGATAATAAGCAGGGCTACAAAAAGTGGAAAGAACATCATGTATTTTTTGGAAAAATCACTTGAAGTGTCTTCTATATCTTGTATTAAGATTTTTCACAATTTCTTTCATTTATAGTACTCCCTGGCTTGATGCGGATTACAATAGTCAAACTAATGTTCAATGTGAATTTGAATATAAAGTTTTTAATTATATATAATCTAAATAAATACGGTAATATAGGTGTCAGTGAGGGGAGTAGGGGTGTACGCAGTAGGAATATAATATTGATGGCTATGAGGTGGGGTGAAGATGATGTGTGTAATTGATCAGAGTGGTGGAGGACACAATTAATGCATATATTTCATTAATTGTTTCCCTACTTTCACTATAAAAAATGTTTTCTTCATTATTAAGGAATTTGATTTCCTAGAGAAAATATTTTCCAAAAATCTTAACTAATTTTGAACATGAAAATATTTAAAAATATTTTATGTTTAAATATAGTATATTGTTTTGCACAAAGTTATTAGTGAAAGGCATATGTTTACCACCTATTAATCAAGAATGATCAAACACTTTATGTAAATACTATACTTCTCCTATTTTGTTTTGTTGTTTTAATTCATACGAACCATATAACATAGTTATAAATGGAAAGTATTAATAAACTGATGAAGTGGCCAGAACAAATATAAGTGGAATAATGGTAGTATTTATCGTCATATGTGAATCCAAAATTGAAAATTTATAATGATCTTTAAGCTAAATTCACTTAAACTCATTTACGACACTCTAGCTAACTAGCTAGATCAATATTTACACAACTTGTTAATTTCTCCACCAAACCTCTGAAAACCACTTTAATGTCTTTCAATTATTGCAAGTTGCAACAAGAAATATCCAAAAAAATAATATTAAGGGACTTAATTACCTTGATGTAAACTGATACCTACCTGACATATAAGTCATGAAAATGAGTTTTATAGCATGTGTCAGTATAAACCACGAGGACTCACTAAAACAAAAATACTCTCTCCGTTCTTTTTTATATGTTATCTTTTTCTATAAATAGCTGATTCATAATATTTGTCATTTCATAAAATCAATGCATAAATTAACATATTGTTTCTTTTTTACCCTTGTGAGTTATTAGCCTTGAAAATATACATTTGACCAACTTAGAAAAGCTAAGTAAATGATTCATGTTCATTGATTAAATTAATTAATCAAAATAAATTAATTCATATTCATTGATTGAAAACTTGAGTTCCAAGAA
>JAJOOO010003069.1:0-10000 GCA_029582685.1 Solanum piurae | reverse complement strand
ACACCCTTGCCACTGGACTATCACCCTCAATTTGTTAACGTGTGTTCAATTATTTAAATAACAAAAAAATACATAACATTTTATTTGTATACATAATGTAATTTTTTGACGAAAGATGTTCAGTTGATCACTCTTTGTTGGTTGTGGCTCTGCCCTGTTACCATCATACCAAAAGTTATAGCTGATAGCAAAGACACAACTTTATTTCTTAACTAAGAGTATGTTTGACATTGTTATTGGAAGGCCATTAACACTTATTTTGAGAATTTAAAAAAAGAAGAAGGTATTTGGCAAATCACGAAAATCTTTTTAAATGGAAGCAAAAACAGTTTTTCTATTGTTGAGAAGAAATTAAAATTTTCTGCTTCTTAAAAAAAGTAGAAGCAGAAAATTATTTTTTCAAGACCAAAATAGTATTTACATATTTACCACTATATCCATTATTTATTAATTGGCATATCTCATAAGTCTGGTTAAGTTTCATTTAAGAATTTTATTTTTATATAACAATTTTTTTATTTTGTTTTACGTTTATTACTATTATTTATATTTGATATTTTTAATTTTATCTAAATCATCATGTTATTATTATATTAATATTTGATTTTTTTTATTTTTTTATGTATAATATTGATTAAAAAAATTAAATATGTAATTTTTAATTTATAAAAATAAAAATTTAATTAAAGTTTTTATTATAGCTATTTAAAATATTTATCTTTGTATAAAAATAAAACTATATTGATACTTGTCTATTTTTTCTAAAAATTGACTCATAAAAGATTTAAAAAAAAAAGAGAGTAGTCAAACACAATCTGCTTATCAGAAACACTTTTCAAATTAATTATCCAAACACAATTTTTTTTTTTTCAAAATCACTTTTTCTGAAAAAACTATTTTAAAAAAGGTGCTTCTAGAGATAAACAATCTTTAGCAACAATGTCAAACAGGCTCTAAGTCCCTCAAACAAGTGTCATGTTTGATCATGACTCCGATCCGGGACACCCAACCCCTCGTGGGTCTTGCCATAGCCAAGATGTTGACATTCCCCCTCCCAATACATGCCTCATGCAGATCTTGTTAATTGAACACTCAAGCTTGACGACTCTGATGCCACTTGTTAGGATCAAACGCTTACTGCCATGGAAAAAAGCTATAGTTGATAGCTAAGTCATAACTTTATTTCTTAACTAAGTCCACTAGGCAAGCGTCATGTTCGATCATGACACCAACCAGAACCATCCGACCCCTCGTGGGCCTTGCCATAAACATGATTCGATGTTGGCATTACCCAACAACTTTGGAACCATGAAAGGTGGAATTGGGAAAGTCTCTCTTTGATTTTTTCCCAACGATGTTATTAATAAGGCCAACATCGTTAATAACACTAACATATATATTGTATTGGTCTCTCCAACGTAATGGCATGTTTTCTACCAAATCACTATGTCACCTTATCGAAACTAATAATGTTTCGGCATATACCTTCCAATGGATTTGGTCTCTTAATACGCTTTATAAGATTAAGTTATTGTTGTGGTTATGCTTCTATAACAAGCTTCCTACGAATTCACACCTTCATCATTTAGGGATGATCACTCATGTCCTCTTTATCGTAGTGCTATAGAAACCATTGAACATACCTTCCTGAAATGCTATATGGTTAGAAAATTTTGATTTGATATGAGTCTGGATATGCATCACATCGTTAATACCCAAACCCATTGGCTCCAAAACATTCAGAATAACCAGATGGATGAAATTGGTGGTGTTATCAGAGACTCACACATTGGAGTCGGGAATTTTGTCAAGGATATTCAAACTTTAAAAAAGTGAATAATTTTTTTCAGCAGACTAGGTGGACAAACCATTTTTTACTCATGAGTATTGAGTCAGATTTAAAATTAAATTACATATCATTTATCTAAATCATATGAAAACTTAAAATTATAAAACTATCAATGGTATAAATCCAAACTAACAGAGAAAGGTCAACAAAAATAATTTTAGCCACTATTTAAATTATACTCCCTCTGTTCTTAATTACTTGTCCACTTTTGAATTGACACACCTATTAAGATAACAATGATTGACATAGTGAGTTTACCATTTTACCCCTATTAATTATAGAGTTGATGAATTAAAAATTTAAGAGTTTCAAGAAGTCTACATTTTTCAAAGTAATTAATTGAGGGTATAGTAGGTAAAAAAAAATTGTCTTTTCTTGATTTGTCAAAATAGACGAGTTATTAGGGACAACTAACAAAGAAAAAGTGGACAAGTAATTAGGGACAAAGAAACTACTCTCTCTAATTCATTTTATGTGAATTGCTGACACTTTTTTCCCTTCATATTTACCCTTCCTTTAATGAGATTCTTAATTATTTTATATTTTTTATGAGAATATTTTAAAAATAATTAAAAATAATAATAATGAAAAGTAACTTTTAATTTTTTTTCTTAAATATAATTCTCAAGGAGTGTGTCGTATCATAATAGTTCACTTGATATGAACTAGAAGTATGAAGAAATAATAATTTTTCTCAAAGCATTTAATGAGTTTGGAGCATTTGAATAACTTGAATAAAGATACGTGAATCTTAATTATCATGTTAATAAACACATTGAATGAAGTGTAATCAAAAGTTAATGGCTAGAAACAGACAAATACTGTTCCTTTATTTTTGAAAAAAAAGTCACAAAAAATTGTGTTATTAATGGAAGCATTGAGAATCACACTGCAGACGCCAAAGACTTAAATGAGCAAGCTTACCGCTAGAGTGTGAACACCTGTTGTGACTAAAGGTGTACATTTATTAATATATGCAAATAACAGTAAATATTTTATCTATATAAATCATCTAATTTTCCGATGAATGGTGTTCAACTGATCACCCTTGCTTGGCTATAGCTCCGCCTCGGATTCACAAAGTAATTGAGTTATTGTTCTTAGCAGAAAGATTTATGTCTTTAGTCACGTGATGACAAAATTGCAGGCTCTTTAAACTGGACTGAAACTTGCTCTCGAAAAACATATGATGTCAATTGAAGTGAAAACTGACTCCACTGAGGTAATTGAACTCTGCCATCCTACACATCATAACTTTCAACAGGGGAATAAGTTAGCTGACTTTTTGGCAAATGAAGGAAGTAAATTAAGTACAACCAATGCAACCTCTATCTTGATAGCAACTCATTTTCATGAAGTGGGTTAAAGATATAAAAAATAAAACAAAAATGTGGCAACAGGGATTCGAACTCAGGTTGGCTGGAAAAATTGAACCCTTTTCACCACTCAGCCAAGGGTCACACTTGTGTTAGTGGGTTCAAAAGTTAATATATACATATACAATTTTAAAAGCTGATTAAATATACATACATATACGGTGTTATTTTTCAACGAAGTGGGTTCACCACTGTAGGGGTGCCCCTGACTCCAGTAGGTGCTAGACCTATTTTGCAAGCAGACAAAGACAGAGTAATAACTAATAAACAAATTTCAGCATCTACGTGTACTAAACTAGCAATGTTTGAGAATCTAGCTAAATGTTATTACTAATGATGAAACTAGTAGATATGCTAATATTATAGCTAACAAAAGACACTAATATTGTAACTACTACTTAGTTGTAATGCTTTAAGATATATAAAAATATCTCTGTTTATCAAAAAGAAAAACATTGAATTTGACTCTAATACGTTAAAGACGTCCTTGATTTTTTTGTTGAAGAAATATAAGTATTCAACTCACAATTATTAATGACTCATAAACTAAAAGTTAAAAGTCGTAAGTTACTGATATTCAATTTTTAGTTTTGAACTTAATTTTGTATTACCCCCCTCTAAAAGCAGGAAAAGAACCAATTTGTAGTCAGGGGTCACCTGAACCCCATTTTATTTATATATGATTAAAATTTATTATTTTTATGTATATATAGTAGATGTCAAACTCTCTTCGTCTAGTTAATATGTTTATTTCTTTAGATTTTAAACTCTCTTTGTGAAAATTCTGGCCCCACCACTGTATAAAAATAGGTACTTAAAAAAACTTTTTATCTTTTTGTTGTCCTTCGAAATAAAAAGAATTTAGATTATTAAAATCCAAAATATATATTAAAAAAACCACACGTGCACCGCACGAGACACTCACCTTACAAACCAATAACATTGCTTTATTGGTCAAATGGGACCCACCACATGATAGTCACCAACTTCTCCTTATATTCTCTCAAATCTCCTCACGCGCTCTCCGTAAGTGCAAAGCGCGTGTAGTCAACCTCCATCTCTGCAAGTAGGCACTGTACTACTAGAATACAAAATTCTCAGCCAACCAAACAAATCAACGTTCATCGTTCAAATTCTTTCGATTTAACAGGCGATGATATGAAATACCCCAAAATCTACAAAAACGATTTATCTGTTTATACATACAGGTAATTTCATATATTGAAGTTTATGTGCTCTATGATTGGCCGGTTTTTCGGGTTCTAATGGAGCTGTTTTGATGTTCAACTGGAACTTTTTCTTTTGTGGGTGTGTTTTTAGGTAATAGTTTCGTATACCCTTTTCGTTTCTTTCAATAATTTTGATGTTTTTGGATGGAAATGGATAATCTTTTCCCAAAAGAAGTGATTTTTGATGTTATCTTTTTCTTTTTGCTGAGTTTGATTGTAGCTCTAATTGGATATCTCTTGTGTGGGATGGGGTGGGTGGGGTGGGGTGGGGTAAGTTGTCTTAGAAGACCTATACTTTCTCTTATTAAACCTGTTCTTAGAGTCTTAGACAAGGGTAAACAGACAAAAAGCAAAGATTTCTTATAGGCATGCATACCAACTAGTTGGTATCAGCTTAGGGGGGTTCCTTTGGTAGTGCTAGTAATGAGTTAACTTATTCAAGTGTTGATTTTGTGTATGTTATACAACTTTTGGTAGCTGGTTAGGAAGTAAGTTATTCATGTATATTGATAAGATGTTTGGTTTGCAATTTAAAACCCGAATAAATAATGCGTTTATAAGTTATGAGGGAATTAGTGTATTATCTTATGTAGGGTAGAAGATGGAATAACTAATACCTGCATTATCAAATGACTCCTTAGTTGATATAAAACTTGCCCAAGGACAGGAGTTTGCTCGGAGCATTGCTAATCTAGTTAGTGACTAGGACTAAGTGTGAGATTTTAGAGATACTCTACTTTTAGAATTTAGAGAACCCCTAATTTGCCTTAAAAAGACAAATTATTCACCAATTTTAGGATGAAATAAGTTCGAGACTAGCAAAATGAATATTAGAGGATTCGGAGAGCCCATTCAGATTAATTTGGGCTTGAGACATAGTTAATTGGTTACTTTTGCCTGGTTTTATTAGATTAAGTTGGTTGAGATTGAAAATTTCAACATTGACTCTGTGTGTAGACTTCTTGCAACTTTATATTCAGTTTATCTGGTTGGGGTACTGAGATAAAAGCGGAAGCTTTAGGTTATAGCTGATGTCAGTGCTAAATTAACTTGACATGATCAATTCTATTCTGAGCAAAAGGAAAAGATGAATATAAGAGGTTAGCCTTGTATAAACATGGTTTAACAGCAGGTGGGTTCTTCTTGCATTCTGAAATTTATTAATCTCTTATCCCGGTTTGATAGTATTACTCAACTTTTAGCCCTATCCAGTGCAGAGCTACATTAGCTTGGTAGTGTCATTCAAGTCCTATTCTCTTTTGTCATTACCAAAGATGTTATTCAAGCTTTTTTTTGGCCAACACAAGCTATGCTCACTCTGTGCAAAAATTGCTCCGTTTTTGCATGTAATCTCCACTCTAATAACTTTGCTCTTGTATAGTTGAATCCTTGCTATACATGCAAGACAATGAAATCCCTGATGTCAACCTAATACCTTTCCTTCTGAATTCACAGAAGAAATCGTTAATATTTCTTATTTTTTCAAATAGCCTTGGTGTCTAGACAACTTTCTTGCACCTCCACTAATTCAATGGGTCACCTGCTACCTCCACAGACACAGGTACCGGGTACTTAGAAAGAAATCACCCAGTGTTTTTGCCTTCACTAGGATTTGAACCTGAGTCAAGAAATCATAAATCTTCTGGTTTGACTTCTCAAAGAAATAATTCTGTTGGAATTTCTAGATAAAGCTAAAAAAATGGAAGCTTGGTGCATGAAGCATCCCCGTTCTTGTGAGGTCTTGGAAAGAGTCGCACCACAAGGGGATGTGATGTAGGCTGCCACCCCGACACACATAAATGGCTAATTCTGTTGGGATTTCTAATGTGGATGTATCTGAAAAATGCATAGTATTTCCATGTGTACTACAATGATGCGATTCATTTTTATTTTATTCAACATTTCTTCAACTTAAAATTGTGAATATGATGTGTATCTTTGGTTGGCAAGGTTGCAATATTAGTGATAATTTACATCGAATTACTGTGGTTACAAAAAAGATTCCAGTTGTACAATATGTTCTACTTGGCAGTGCCGGGGTCTTACATCATCTTACTGGCAAGTCATGCTTGATTTCTTTGCTTGGTTGTAAGTTAGCTGTCACAATGACATATAACTTTCATTTGTGGGGTTTAGCATGTATCTTTCATGCAGTTTCTGTGTTTGCTGAATTTCACCATTGACAGAACTATGCTTAACCATCTAAATTTTCCTAGAATAAGGCAAGAAATATCTCGTATACTCCTTTTTAGTTGTAGTACGCTTGTTGTTTCTGTTCATAATAATCCATGTTGCTAAGCACTTAATTTTTAAAATGGTTATTTTTTCTTTTATATTTCAGAAAAGTGCCTAAAATACCCTCGAAGTATTGAAAATGGTACACAACTACCCCTCATCCACCTATTGGCTCTCAAATATCCTCCCCATCAACCTATTGGCTCACAAATACCCTCCACATCCACCTTTGGGTCCAATTTTAGCCACTTCATTAATGGAGCACCATTTAAAATAATTAAATAATTCTTTTAATTACGTAGCGCTCAAACATTGATTGCAATTTAATTATTTAATATAATTTTGAACCCACCCATTACCCACTCATTTTTAACTAAACTCCCGCCCCAATACAAAATGAACCCAACTAATAAAAATTGCTGGGTGTGTAAACCCATCGCCTTCAACTAACACCTCAACTAATAAAAAGAACCCAATTTTCTGTACAGGGTAAAATGTTAAAAGAGCTATACATAGGTCTCTAGTATCTTATCAATCCATCATTGTCCGCGGAAGTTAGTTGAGAACGAATTCATCCAGCAATTCAACAGTTTCTACACATCCATCAATTTTTATTAGTTGGGTTCTTTTTGTATTGGGGCAGGCGGATTTAACAAGTATTGGGGCGGGTTTTGTTAAAAATGGGTGGGTAATGAGTGGGTTTAAAATTATATTAAATAATTAATTGCAACCAATGGTTGAGCGCCACGTAATTAAAAGAATTATTTAATTATTTTAAATGGTGCTCCATTAATAAAGTGGCTAAAATTGAACCCAAAGGTAGATGGGGAGGGTATTTGTGAGCCAATAGGTGGATGGGGAGGGTATTTGGGAGCCAATAGGTGGATGAGAGATAGTTGTGTACCATTTTCAATACTTCGAGGGTATTTTAGGCCCTTTTCCGTTTATATTTTTCCTTGGAATTGTGTCCAGTCATGAGTACCATGTGTGTTTAATAATCCTACATGCAAGGTATGTTATGTTTTGTCTTTGAGGTTCTTGGTGTTTTGATTTTGATGTTCTGCTGATGATGCAGGAATCAATCTTGGACACTGGTTACTAAGAAATTAGAAGATACTAATTGAGGAGAATTTAGTAGTGTGCTGTACTCATCCACAAAGTTCAAATGGAAGCACGCTCTGCTGTGTCTGTTCAAAGTGTGGTTGCAAGTCAACTCAGTAATTGTGGTGCATCAGGGGCACTTTCTTCTTCCTTCTCTATGTTTCCAACAGCCCTAGGAGAAAAGTACCCTAAGTTTCCAGACTTGCAGCAGGCTTCGATGGAGGAGCTCAAGCAACATCCTGGAACTGTTGTCTCTTCTTTGCCTTCCAACAGTGGGGCTGTTGGTCTTATGTTCTCATCATCATCAGGATTTTCGGCAGATCTTCAGTTCTCATCTGTTTCACCCCAGGAAAAGCATTCAGGACCTGCACCTTTCATTTCTCAGTCAACATATAGTGAGACATCGATCCAATTACCTCATTCGGGAGTTCTTCAGTCCATAGCATCAAGCCAATATTTGAATGAAAACCATGAACCCTGGTGTATAGATCCATTGCCTAATTTCCTTGATTATTCGATGAATAACCCTGTCCAGAATAGTCAGGTAGCTTGTAGCAATAAACAAAGTGATTGGCAGGAGTGGGCCGACCTTGTACTCAATGATGAAGATGCTCTGCCTTCTAATTGGAACGACATCATTGCTGATACAAGTATTGGCGACTCGGAGCTGAAGGTCAGTTTTATTCTGCACTGACTGCTGAATTTCTATTCCTCATTCATTTACTTCTTCTTCATACGCATCTTATTGGTGTTAAAACAACAAAAGGAGACCCATTCTTATCTTGTTGTGTGTTCAAAGATGCAATTTCAGGAGGAAAAACAACCTTTGAATTTCCCAATGCAGCAAGTCCAAGCATCACAGCAAATCCCAGCTGTGCCTGTAGAAACTTCGGCTATTGCTCCTGTATCATCCCCTGCAAGTAGTGCTGCAACAAAGCAACGCATGCGTTGGACTCCAGAACTTCATGAAGCCTTTGTTGAAGCAGTCAACAAGCTTGGTGGAAGTGAAAGTGATTACTCTCCTTGCTGTGCATCATTTCTTATAAAGCTCTCCTTGTTGTGCATCATAAACCGAGTTTTAGTATTAGACTGTTATCTGACTCAGTGATTTTACATGAGCTGCAGGAGCTACTCCCAAAGGGGTGCTAAAAATGATGAAAGTTGAGGGTTTGACCATCTATCACGTTAAAAGCCATTTGCAGGTTTGTGCTATCTCATGTCCTCAAGTTGATTCCCTTTGGAGATGGACCTGTTGTAATTCTTTATTGATGGGTTTGAATCATTTTTCTGAAATGCAGAAATATCGAACAGCTAGATATAAACCAGAAACATCAGAAGGTATGTAGAAATTTCTCACTCTTTTGTGCTTGTTTACGTGTCTATCTTTTCATTCATTTTGTTTTTTTCTCTTTCTCAAGCAATTTAAAGAAGCGTTTTGTTCTTATTCTTGAATTAACTTTGATTGTTGTAAAGCTGTGAAAATCTTTTGAGCCAGTAGGTGTCTAATTTTTGTTAAGCACTTGAGATCTGAAAGGTTCTTCTTCACAACCGAGTGCATGCAAATGTATGTGTGTTTGCATGTTTTAATTATTTATTCACACGTCAACTTATTGTTTTTGTATTTAATCTCATGTGAATTCCTCAATCCTTATATGCATGGTAGCAGATGATGAAATTCTTCGACAGCTATTCATATGGTAGCTTTTTAGTGCATAATAGATGAGCTTTCTCTAATGCCCAAGAAGAAATTCTATGTTGGATCTGAAAGATATGGACCTGTGAGTTATCAACTAGGTTTTGAAGCAATGAGTCTCGGATCAGATCTTTAGTTGGTACTGTCTGTCTCAGGAACATGAACTTGTGCTCTGTTTGAGAACTTCATGTGACGTGGTATTTTTTTCCATGTTAGGGACATAATTGAATGAGATAATACTGTGCGGAAGTTATAGCGTAGGATACTTAAAAAGTTTGGGACTACTCAAGGAAAACTGTAAACTTTGTACACAATTTCCAACATCTTGTACTTTGTTTTGTAACATCACTTCTCATAGCCTCGCTCACTACCTTAAGGTACTTCTTTTGTATGTTTCTCTTATTTAAACCTCCCTTCTCTCTCTCTCTCTCTCTCTCCCTCCCTCTCCCTCCCTCTCCCTCCTTAGCTGAATGTGTTTGCTTAACTTAACACTGCATGCAGTATTTTCTTCTTAACT
>JAJOOO010003068.1:0-22519 GCA_029582685.1 Solanum piurae | reverse complement strand
ATTATAAGTAAGATTAAATAAATAAGAGCAATCATTAAAATTTATAAATAAATACAATTGTCGCGATATTTTTCAATCTTGATAATTATTTTCTCGACGCAAATTTTATTGCTACAATATGATCGGATTTAGAAGTATTCCTTAGTTAGTTTCAAAAATTAAATAACGTTTGTATACAATAATGACAGAGACAAGACCCATAATTATAGTTTAAAAAAATACATTCTCTCATACTTATTTTAATATTATGTCAAACATATAATTACTCGATTTTATTGTTTGTGTTGAGGTAGAGTTGAATTTTTTTTAGTTGCTTATATTTGATCCGACCTATTTATATTTGACCCGCCCCGCTTATATGGATACTAATAGTGTGCTTACTTATCTTTTTGAACCCCCTCGATGGAAATCCTGCCTCCGCCACTGCTTATATATAATCTCTCTTTTATCACAAATACAAATAATGAGGGTGTAGAAGAATATACTCTATTCGCTACGTATTTAATTAAACTCAATATTTTCGATAAAAACACGAAAATTTACTACAAAAAAGAAGTGATGAGATGAATGAGATTTCTAGACTCACTTCTTTATAAATAATCTTTAGCTGACAGTAATAGCTTGATTACTGCTAAATATATATTTTTAGTGAAAATTAACATTTTTTTGTAAATGTCCCTAAAGCTTATAACGATATTGGATCCAATGGCAATTAGCTAATGACAGTAAAAACTTTAACACTTTTTGTTGATGTGAACATTTATTGCTGTTAAAAGCTTTTTTTGTTGTAGTACTCTTAATCAACGATCTAACATTCGATTTCAATAATAATTCCCTACTCTAGAGGAAAAGCTACTTTCATTTTGGACATTATTGGTTTGTAGGCACACGCTCTAATAATTTGAGATACCGACCCCACCTCGTTTCCTCTAAATTTGTTTGTAAGAATACCCTCCAGACAAAAGAATCAAAATTTCTGATAAGAAGCAATTTTTTCTTAATTGAATCAACTAATTTTAAATATCAAATGTTTAAATAAGAAAATCACTAAAATTTAATAAGCATTATATTTTGAATTTATAATTTTAAAAATATAATTTATTTAATATTACAAATTATAAAGGTCGAACTCAATCAAATTAAAATTTTGAATAGATGCACACCTAATTGTAGTTGATTTAGTCTGAGGGATTGCTAAAAGTATATAATAGGACAATAAAATGTAACTTTCTGATAGATAATAAATTGACCCCTGCCGGCTAATTATTGTCCTTTATTATTTCAGAGAAAAAATAAATTTAGGCAGTTGAACATTATCTCAATATCAAATTTGTCAAGGGGTAAAAAATTATCATACACTTGTAAAAAAAATATGTATTTTTTTTATGGAATTTAATTACCTAAAATAAAAATATTTAGTCAATGGAAGATAGTATGAACATGTGTTATTGTGTCTTATCAAAAGAAAATTACAACTTGTTCAATACGAAAAAGGTGTTGGTATCTTTATGAAATGGTTCCGACCTTAACGTGAACAAGGGTTATTCAAATTGTATTCTTTCTCTTGTATCTGTCCTAAAAGAATTTAAACCCTATCTTGCTAAATATTGCACTTAAATAGATTCTTTTTAAAATTAAGAATTCAAATTTGCTTTACCTTTGCAACTTTTGTAATTTTCTTATTAACACTATATTGCTAAACAACTTTTATAAGTTTCTTATTAATAACCCTATATTGCTAAAGGGATATTCCAAAATCAGATTCCAAACCACATTATTTTAAAATTGGAAAATTGCAAGACATGTGATATATGAAATAAACAGAAAAGACTTTGAAACTGACTAAAATTGAAAAAAATGGTTACGTAAATTAAAATAGAAGGAATAACACTTAAATTTTTTCTACGTGTATATTATTACTTCTTTCTCAAAATCCAAAATTTAAATTTGAAAAATTCAACTTTTTGAAAAAATTTACGGCATTAAATTCACTCATGTTCCAATTTCAGATTGAAATTTAATATTTGTGAAAATTTTAATTATTTTTCACATATATGTTTCATGCACCTCTGGCCAAAATGATTTGAGTTCAATAATAAACTCGAAATCCATAAACTCTAATTACTGACTCTACGTCTAACTTTATTTCCCGGCGAAGCCGGAACATAGGAAGGTAAATATCCTTGCTATTATATATCTAGCAATGTATAATTTTGTTCTTTTGATTTCATATCCATATCCATACCCACATTTTAAACCCGGCTAACCTAAATTCATGTCGCATAGAACCCACTAGAGAAAAGCACACCCTACTAAAAAAATCATATCTGAAATTCGAAAGCAAAACCTTTGCACAAGGAACCATCTCATCCCATCCGTTGCACCATATCCTTTGACAGTAATGTATGATCTATAAATATTATATGGAGTATAATTCTACGAAAAGAACAGTAACAATTGAAGTATGGTAAACATATTTTGAAATTTTGGTTTCCCATGTCTATTTATAAACTTTCACATTGTTTTGGTTGTCGATTATATAATATCAATATCAAACCTTGTTATGCCAAAGTTGAGAATTTGCAACATCTATGAGTCAAAAAAACAAAAATAAATTGGCATTTTTACGTGCTGCACATAAAATTCTACACAATTTACACATCCAGAGACACCTGAAGTACTCTCAAGAGTTATATTTTGTACATTAGAGAGGGAGCCTTTGTCCCATTTCAACCCTTTTTCTCTTTTCAAGTGCTATACATACTTGCGTGTTGCACACATGCACGAAGTTCTGGACTTGAGATTGTTGCGACACACCTATAAGTTAGCCGAACTAAGTTTTTAAGTCGAGAAGCTTAGACTTCAGCACCGATCTTTAAATCTGAAGTCTTAACAGGTTCAACAGTAGATCCAGGCTCTTTCTTGTCCAACCCAAAGAACGAGCAATTTTGGAATGCATCCAGACTGTAAACTATGAGGCGGTTAAAACCACCAAGACTATCACTCAGAGTTATGTCTTCACTATGATATCTACATGAAGGGGCGTCCAGTTCTAGCGGTCCTAAAGAGTCTGTCTGCAGAGTTGAAAGAGATGAATTCGGTAAACACATGCCCTCAAAGCCGACATACTATATGGCTGTATATATATAACTGATGCGGCATCACTAAAAGCAGAAAGGCAGGAAAGATTTACCCAATATATGCCAGAGAGCCCATTAAGATCCTTTGCAGAACCATCCAACGCTTGTGCATCCGATTGACACTCATCCACTGGGTCATCATGAGAAGGTTCACCGTTAAAGGACTCCATGTTCCCAGGCAAATCCTGCAAAAGAAATAAAAATGATGAATACGCTCCATATCTAACTAGCACAAAGTGATGCTTCATGAGATTCTCTTTGACATAAACCTTGATTCCCGCATCCAATACAAGGGAAGATGACTGAGCAATCCGCTGGAATTCTCTGCACCAACATTGCTGATGAACACTGCGCTTATTCACTGAAAGCAACATTTTTCTTAAATGCAAAAGCATCACATGTATCTTCAGCATTCCAAATGGAAAATCTGAGAATCAGCTTTGCTTTGATGTTTATATATATGAGCAGCAATTGCTGCATCAAACGAGTCACAGCTTAATGGCATCTGTGAGAGAAAATGAGAGCTTCCGCACAAAGCTGAGTCAATGCAGTCTGTTTCCTCATCATCAGGTGCATCAAAGAGAAGATCTCCAACACTTATGTTGGTAAGGCTATCTTCCCAATCCCCTGCTGAGAAAGCACTGGCCTTGCTTCCCTGCATATCATGCTAATAGGAAGCAAGTAAAAATTCAGGAATAGAAAAATGAGCAACTCGCAACTAATTCATTGATATGCAATCCAACATCTTTTCAAAGCTTCCCTTTAATACACACCCCAAAAGAAAAAAGAATCAAACAGGGAGAACCTCAAAATCCATTTGCATGAAGATAGAACTTCAGTTTCTCCCCAACAAGTAAAAACATGTTTTACACAATCATTGCATTGGCATGAATTAGAAACTGATAGCTTTATTTACCGATCAGACAAACAAGAGCTAAGTGAACAATGTATTACAATATCTCTTGAGTTTCACTAAATCGGGTACTGAGTACTCAGTTCTTTAATAGATAATCTAAAGGGGATAATTTCTTATTGTCTAATTTTGCTCCTTCTGCAATGGGTAATTTTACAGTCGGGATTTTACTGATCATTTTAGAGTATCGGATCAATTACTCAGGCTTTTAGCCTTTGGGCAATCTTTTGAATAAATTAAACTGTAAAGTTAACTCATAAATATTTTTCACGGGACAAACTCCTCAAGACAGCAGTAGAAAATCAGTCCAGTCTAAATTGGGAATAACACCTGGATCCCTAGATCCCCTCAATCACTCTCTCTTAAGCAGTAAGCTTAGAGTAAGCTGGTTTTCTACTTGGACCAATTTTGTCGATCATTCGCTCCCTGATCATATCAGCATATCTTCATGATCAGTGCCCTCCTTTGAAAATGATTTTTCCGGGGGTGCAACCTCAAATAGGCGGTTTCTTCCTATGGAAGTCCTTATCCTCTTTTACACGATTTTCCAGCAGATTTTACTTCGATTCTTACCTTAGACCAAAGCCCAATGCCAACCATCTTGTTAAAAATTTGTACCTAAAATTGTTTCCTTAATAAACTATTGCATCATCAAGATAAAGTGGTCTTCAACATATCTCACCTAGAGCGAAATCCGCATACTAGAATAAAAATAGCGCTTATAAAGCTGACAAAACCAAGTTTGCTGAAGTTCATCATGTAATAGGACAACTCAGCAAGTTTCAAAAAGGTGTGCTATGACCCTTTTTTAAAAAAAAAATTGGTAAAGTTGAAAGGAGTGCTATGACTTTATTCATCACCCAAAATGCAGACAATAAAAGCAAACATAAGGATAAGCTGAAAGTAAAAGAGCCAAAAGTAATTCAACTGAATTGCCAGTTCTGAGTTTCTATAAAGCAAATGAAGCCAGAATGAGAATGAAACTAAAGAAAAAAAATACCATCTCAGTTTGTTCTGCTGTGGTTGCATCCCCGTTCTCCCTTCTATTCAATGGAAGAGTTCCATCATGATCATAAGTGTAGGTATTTAGACCCATGCTTGCTTGCAAGTTTGACTCACCAGATAGCTTGATTGAGGAGGATGTCACAGTCATTCTTGGGTTGGAAGCTAGTGGTTCTATAGAAAATCAAACAAGTTTACCAGGGGATGATGCTAGTATTTCCACATTATTTTCATTTGTGATGTTAGGGTTAATATTTTGCATAAACGGAATGGTAAATGACAATAGTTCAAGAAGCATTCCAAGCTCAGCATTTGGAAACCAACCATATCTAAAAGAAGGATAAATAAATCAGTCCCACAACTATTGTAGAGATAATATTCTGAAGGATAAAAAAGAAAACGTAAAACACGGACCTGAGACGGAAAACTGGAGGGCTTCCGATAAGATTATGCACATCAGCCGCACTTTGTGTAGTATCTTTGGTCCATCTCAGGGATTGCACCAGGTTTTCCATCTGTACATGGTAAGGAAAAAGCACCAGTTCTCCACAGTTGCTATGCTCGAACTTCCCCATTTACGATTGAGATGCTCCAAAACAGATGACATCTTTATTCGATTACTTAGGGTTAGCTCCAAGTAAGGGTTATGATTATCCTGACACAGAATGGAAAGAGAAGTGATAGCAAATAAGTTTTACATCAAATGTTATAACCAGTTAATGACAGAACAGCAAAGAGATTTACTTAACCTACCATTTCCAGGGCTCTTCTAGTTCCTTCATCAACAGAAAACAGCTGGAGCTTGAGTTTCATACAACTCTGTAAATTAGTCTCGTTTAACAAATTTTGGGATAAAGTCGGCAAAGAATGCACATTTTTGCCAACATGTTCAAAACCATTTATACCTGCAAGTTATTCATATAAAGGATAGCTGGAAGTTAGATGCATTTGACGGAATCAACAACCCTTAATGGGAACAAGAAAGCTTCAACTAACTACCCACCCTGCAAATTCTAGACCAGTCCGACATCTTTATCAATAGTTGCTCGTTCCAAATGCTCTGCAGCATCAGCTACCAATGAAACTCCAGCAATTGCAGCCTTCTCCCACCTTTTGTATGCAGCTGTTGATGCAGAACCTGCCACCCAGAGACAATACAACAGAGGGTTGAGCTCAGAGATAGCTTTGTTATTTAGGAAAATGAATAGCAAAAGAACAATTAAAAGAAAAAAAGCCAAAGCAGTAAGGCAGACTATATCAGTCATAGAAATATCACTATTAACACTCCTCTGAACATCTCAATTAAGGTATGGAGGGTGGGAGGAAGACAATGGGTTGGCTTGTCACTGCAATGACATGTCGGTCAAATATTTTTATGATGCCATATTGCCATCTTGAAGTAGTGTAAGGAGAACAAAACAAATACTCCAATGTAAAAGTAAACATCTATACTCATTGTTATATAATAGTCCATACCAAGAATAATTCTTCCTACATGTAAGAGAATCTGAGCAACCAACTCAAAACATACGGAATGAGAGTAGTAGCCTAAGACCTTTAAAATCCACTTATACCCTAACATATCCAATATGAAGCAATCTATATCTCTAACATATGTTTTGCAAAAGGATGCAGGGAAAGCATAAAAGCCAAAGAAGCAACAAATGCAATTCATTCATGAACTTCATAAATAACAAACCTGTCCTTCGGCGATGTCTAGCATTTTTCACAGAAGAGTCTACTTTTGCATTGCTTCTATTGACACCCATGACATGGCGTTTTATAGAAGAGCCTTTTCCAGATCCAAATTTCTGTACGTCCTGGTTGTCAAGAAGAACCACTTTAACTGTCCGACTATCATTAGTTGACACTCTGCCATGACTTGAAGGAGATCCAGCAGCTGTAGAACTACTTTCTCCTTGAGAAGGACGCCTTCTTACATTCTTTTTCCGGTCTTTCAACAGCTGACTCTCCTTTAGGACAATATAATGTACTTCAGTCCCAGATAAAAATATAAGAAATCATGCTGAAACATGGAGCCTTATAAAGGACGAAAAGTTGAGCTCTTGACTGACCAAAGTTTCAATAAATATTTTAAATCTCCGTGGTTTCAAATGAAGCTTTGAAGCTTTACAGCTATATTTTTCCAGTAAAGACCACCTACAGACAAAATCAAATTTAGCTATATCATTAGAAGTAGCTACTAACATGTACAAGTGTCACAAGTAAGCTACATTTTGCTCCAAGTTTACATAATAGATTTTGTTGTGAATAGGACAAAGTTCGTGGTTTACTTCTCCAAACCAGCAAATAGGATATATTGCTGGTTCACTTCACCATAGGAAAGACATACAAGTATAGCATGCCTCTAATGCATAATTATCACAGAAATAATACTACATTTTAAAAGCTTAAAAAAGGACAGCACTGATCTCATAACTTCATTTCTTACCACACAATACCATCCTTACATTTAATGTATAGCCTGCTTCTATGTCATATAAAATGGACCAAAAGAGGATCGTGCTGCTAATGAAATAGCACAAAAAAAATCCGGCCAATAGTTTCATCAGTTTGAAACAACCGGGAGAGAGATCAATGACTAGGTAATGGCTACCACATACCATCGCAACATTGCAGCATTAGTATCCTTGGAATTTTTGGCATCAAGACTAAGTTCTGGACCCAACAACTTGTTCATACGCCTCACTAGACGATAATAATAATGTCTGACCTGCCAAATCAAAGGAATAGAAATGTTCAAAAAAAAAGGAAAATAAGTGAAGCAAAAAGCATAGAAGAAAAGATATGTGGATAATTAAATAAATAAATACATCTCGCCATATATCACCTGATCCTTGTTTTTGCTCTGCACACAACTAGTAATTTTCTCAAAATTCTGAAAAAGAAAGTGCCGCAACCACAGTAATTATTGATCCCACAAGAAAAATAAAACAAAAGAGGAAACCAGTTTTATGCCTGTATATACACCAAAATAGTGAATTACCTTCCCAATTTGTCGCAGTGCAGAGAAAAAGCTCTCTTCCTCCTGACGTGTCCATGCAGCCCATTGACGTGGCTGTCTTTTGGCTGCATTAGTAATTAATATCCCAGCAGCGAAAATGACAAGGTAACCTTCCACAACTAGAGAACGATTAAGTGTAAAACAGCTAAGATATAGCATTTATTTCCATGACGTACCTGGCAGTTGAAGCATGACCTGGTCTTGGGAGGATGGTACCAGCTGTGTCACCGCATGATCATGTGTCAGCACAGACTGCTGTGAAGTAAGATGATCTTTTGAGGGTATCACTGACAGTGCCATTGCAGGATGTTGTGTTACACCAGAAAGCCCATCCTTGCTCATAAAAGTCTCGGGATGGAGGCATGTGTCACATTCTAAGGAGACCTGTTGTACCATTTGCATGTTAAAGTCATCCAAAGTCTTAGCTTTGCATTCTATTTTCAACTGCAAACACCAGAAGGTACTTTTCAAACCTCCAACAGATAAAAAGTACCTAGAAAAGCAATTAAAAAACCACACAATATTCAAACAGAGAAATTTAAGATTGATTAAGTCACGTATAGTCAGACTTGCAGAAAAGGAAGTAACATCGATCTCTTATATATCAAAATACTACTCTGTACAGATCCATGCATTAGCACATGCTCACAATATGACAACTTACGCAACCCCACCATTATTCAAGAACTTGCATGGGATACAATATTATAGAAACCTACAAAAAACCTGAAGCAACTAAAAATAATTTGGAAATACAATATAATAGAGATCTACAAAAGTTTATCAAGCATGAAAAAAGAGTATCAAATGACAATTACCCACAAGTGAACAGCTTATTTTTCTTTTAATTGTCCTCCATCATACATTTTGAATACTTCAACAACCTATCATAAGTGTTCCTTAAAATATTCAAGAAATATTCACAAATCTACAATGCACACTGGGACAACTTGCAACAAAGTTTAAATCATATTGGTTCATAACCTAAACTTTATACATATGTATGTACATATGTGTCCTTACAAAATATCTATATGTGCATATGTGTGCATGCAGACATGAGCACAGAAAAAGATCTCTAGAGAAGAGAAAGTAAAATTAAAATTGCTTTTATTTAGAAAACTAGTTCATTATGAGAATAAAAGCTTGACTGCATAAAGGACTAGAAGGAAAGGTAGCAATAAAGTAACAAATTATTTATATTATTATTATGCCAAGTTAAGTCACAAATTATTTATAGAAACTATACAGAGGTGCCATTTTTATTTTTATTTTTTTGAGAAGAAGGTAACATTTGTGTATATTGACGACTCAATACATGTGTTGCACTGAAACCATATTTACAACAAAATCTGAAAACTGAAAAACTGACTCACAATCCTAACAAGATCCTAGGATGTCTACAATTGAGTCAATATCCTCTAAGTATGTTTGCTTGCACCAGAAACAAAAATGTCTAATGCAATTTAGTTTGACCACCTGTAGATCACAAATTTTTCTCTCAAAACATCTTGAATTCCTTTCCTTCCACCAGATGCAAGGTGGGGCAATTCTCCATCTGTCTCTGGCTGCAGCTCCTACTCTTGCTTCCTCCCAACAATATAACAAGTGAGTTATTTTGTTAGGCATGACCCAGCTAGTGCCCCTAAGGCTAAGAGAAATCCTCCGTAGTTGTGTAGTTATCCTGCATTGTAGAAATAGATGACTAACTATCTCAACCTCTTCACCTCAGAGGTAACACCTGGAGCATAACTAGAATTTCCTCTTCTTGAGTTTCTCGTGTCAAAACAGCCTCTCTTGCCAATAACCAAGTAAAACAAACAACTTTGAAAGGGATTTTGGTCTTCCATATATACTTCCATGGTGTCTGTTGGTTTCCTTGGTTCAAAAACTTGTAAGCAAAGTTCACCTTGAATATGCCTTTGCTATCTAATTTCCACCACAATCTATCTGCTTCTTCACTAGTACCTTTAAACTTCTCCAACATTCCGAAGAACTCAATGACAAAATCAATTTCCCAGTCATTGAAGTTCCTCCTGAATTGAATGTCCCATCCTTGTTGTGTCCAGATGTCATCCACTCTCACTTCCGGTTGTACTGCCATACCAGCTAATTCAGGGAACAAACCCTTTAAACTATCTGATCTCAGCCACTTATCCTCCCAAAAGAAATGCTTTGTAACCATATCCTACATTAATATTGGTGTGGTTCTTCATAAAAGACCAGAGTACTCTAATTGATCTCCACACACTAACCCCATAATATGCACCAAGATGAAGCCAAAAGATTACATGGTAACACGTACTGTGTTGACTGGAATCTAAGTGTAACGATCCATGGTTAGGATCTCCTATGAACCGGAAGCCAAAGCCGCTAAGCATACTTCATTAGCTCTCCACCTAATGCTGGAGACTTCGGGGGGAGACAGCTCTGTGCTGTGTGCTTTCTGTAAAGATATGGCACCCAGGTCTAACTCAACCTCAAAAGCTAGCTCATGAGGGGAGGATGGCCCAAGTCCATGTAAGGAGACCACCAGTCCAATCCCCAACCAATGTGAAACTTTTACCCACTCTAACACCCCCACCCCCCCACCCCGCCTAGGCCCAAATGGAGCAGGACCGAGAGTCCAAACGGGGATGGACCTAACACTGATACTATGTAAAGACATGGCACCTAGGCCTAACTCAACCCCAAAAGCTAGCTCATGAGGGGTGGATTGCCCAAGTCCATAAAAGGAGACCACCAATTCATTCCCCAACCAATGTGGGACTTTTACCCACTCTGACACTTTCAAAGCAATAGCAATGTCATGGTCTTTTTGTTCTGCCTGAACATGCCTTCACGGAAAAATAAACATTTACCATTACTTTTCCGCCTCATGGAATGAAGCCTTGCAACCATTTCTCCTCCCAATTTCCTCAATAGATGAATTAAGTTGTTGCACTTCCACTCATAACAAATTATTTGATGTCCAATATGGTTATTTTACACTGTGCTATGTTAGCTTCAGAACATGAAGTAAAGTTGAAAGGATAAGGAACTATTCCCTCAAACGAGTGAGATCAAGTTATTGATGGTGCGAAAAACTTATATCTACACACCATCCCCATATTTCAACATATATAATTCTTTTAATTTCCTCCCAAAACATTTAAAATATCTTTCCAATGCTCCACCCTACAAGTAGAGAAACAATTTTAGTGCACCAGTGATCTTCTATGACTACTTAGCATTTGCAACCTTTCCCCACAAAACAATCTTCTTAGTGGTTAAACCTCTATAGCCATTTCTACAGAAGACTTCTATTTTGAATCTTCATATACATGATCCTTTATTACAAATGCCTCATTTTTCAAATAACTTACCACTTCATCCCTTTTATCAAATGGTATTGATGTTTCCTGCTATTGACTTCTCCAAGTTCCTTCTAATTTTGTCTAACTGCTTTGTGACCCTGGAGCACTAGACAAATTAGCTTTCCTCGTGAGCTAAGAAGTTTTGGATCACTTCATATCTGAGGCTTATACGTCATGATTTGTTTTTTTCTAAGTGATATTTGTTGATTAAAAGCACTAAGAAGATACTTGTATTTACATTGCAAGATTTACAGAGGAACCGCATTCCCCTACAATTCATGAAAAGATTGCAGGAACCAATAGTGTAAAAGGTTCATTTAAGCATGCTCAAGTTCTGAAACTAGGTGAATTTAGGTTATACGCTCCACTTCACTTAGCCAGCACCTAAGTGTAGGTATCAAGGCGCTAAGGGCTAAGGTGTATGCATCATCACACATGTCTCTATTCTAGGAGGGTGGCAATGTGGAAGAAAGGAACACAAGATGTTCGAAGAGAAGTAGATGTTATACAGAAGATCAGATAGAAATGTTCATGACTATTGGTGTAACCTTTTTTAAACGATATTTAGTTGTCATTCCGTAAGTCCTATTCGCTCCTAGATTATTTGAGGAATGAATCTCAGCAGGGTCTCATCTTCCCATCTTTGAATAGATAAGAAAGATATACAACTAGCTTATGGCTTTTAAAGGGATCTCTACTTCCTTCTCAATACCCTCTACCATTTGAAAAAGACTGTGAGACACCTCTTTACCGATAAAAAATAGAAGGAAAGAATGGGTTATCTTAATACATGATTATGGGGCAGGGGGCTTTTCCAAAGAAACCTTTTAGTGGCCGCTCTCTTCCCCATAATTTTGGGGAGTCTTTATTCGGGTTCCTGATTGTTCCGTTGTTCTCTCATTAATTGGTTATGGTTATTATTCCTCTCCATTTGTATCTCTTTTACCAATTTCGTTCACAAGATTGAATGGAAAATTCTCCTCCAAAGCCTCGATTCAATTGTTCAAAAAACAACAAACACAATTGGAAAATAGATTAATTGTTGAAGGAACATTATTAATGAACTTACTACATTTTAGGACAAAATATTTAGTAATCAATACTAGTCATTTTAATTGAATTAGAAACTGGACTGCACTTTTGCATCAAAATCAAAATTTTAAATTAGTTTTTGAACTTAATTTGCAAGATCTTTACTTCATTAATTTCACTTAAATATAATTTAATTACTTCTTTTAAGAAGCTTTAGGTACTTGATTTTTATGTTACTTTTAATGATGACGATGTCTGATTAAGCATGTGTGCACCTCAAAATTCTACCAGCTACTTGTTTCCTCCCACCAGCACAAGAACCGACCATCTGTGCAGTTGGGCCAATTGTCAAACATTGACATCTAGGGAGGGATGAGTTGTTTGTCTCCTTATACTCACCTCATAAGCTAGTTTTTAAGGTTGATCACCGAACACATGTTGGATGACACTATGATCAATAAGGCTTTAAGCTTCTCATAACTAATTCCTCTGTTAGGAACTTGTCATCTCAAGGATGCGATAACACTTTTGTGGCTATAAGTCATTAAGCATAAAATGAAAAGTTCAAAACTAAATTGTTTCTAAAAATAAAAAAGTATCATCCTATATGGAACAAACTAAAAAAAAAATGTCACGCACAACGGAACAAAGCGCGTTCAGCCTTCCACGTTAGAAGATTGTAAAGCTACTATTCTTTTATCTGTCTTAATTCATTGCTCAAATAGACATGTTTTCAATCCCACTAGACATTATAAAGGGATGTGTAGTGAGAGAATCCAAGGCAAAAGGTTTTTGGAGTTATTACTATAGTCCACGCTTAATTCATGAGATTCAAGGGGGAATATCAACTAGCTATTACTTTCTCGTGCTCGGTTTTGCTCCACGACATTCTCATCCATATCTCATGCTTATAGTTCTCTAATTAGTAATTACACACTTCCCTAATACATTTTCGTCCAAAAACTCAAAGCTTGGCAACATATTCAGTTTAATTTAGTCTTTTTGATGCTTACAATAGCTAGATTTATTGGTTCTTCCATTACATTGTACTTTGTAGTCTGGGTTATATGATAATATCCATCAGAAATCAAGCAAATTTTATCATTACCACATCAGCTCATTAAACAGACAATAAATCGACACAAAAAAAAGATCTGAAGTACTAAAATTAACCAGCTATGATGCTCCAATTACTAAAATTAAATATAGAAAATGTCTAAAATCACCAATTTTGAATTTCTATGGACCACATACAAGCTTCCTCGGGAAGAATGCACTATATAATTCTATATCCATAGTAATCAGCAACTAAAAATCAAACTAAACCTCTTTAATCTAAATATTGAGCAAATAAAACAGGAAAAATTAGAGAGAAATCACGAAATTCAGGTCGGTTTCCGAGTACGGAGAGTTTGATAGTACCGTGAATCAACCGGAGAAGTTGACGGAGAAGAACACCGTCGGGAATCCAAGCGGCAAGTCGGCACCGGCAGGAAGCAGCAGTTGGAAAGAGGAAATTAGATTGGAATTACGAATGGATTCAATTGGTCAGAGAGGAAAATGAAAAGGAAAGGAAAAAGAGGAACAAAAAGTACAATATGAGGAAAATTACACATGAAAATCTCCCCTTCACTTGTTTTATGGTATTTGTATTAGGGTCCAATTAACTCGAAACTAGGCTATTTGTTTGGATTGAATATTATGTTATAATTTATTTTATTGTATAGTATTATTCCTATTATTATAATGTTTGAATAGTTTGTATCGTACTCGATCATTTCATAATGTCACATGTATATACTTTAAATGATAAACCTACAAGCAAAATTTGATACGTGATAAAGCTACTATAAAAAAGGTAAATAAAAGATAAAACATGATTATTAAATAATAAATATTCTCTTCGTCCCATTTTATGTGGCACTATTTTACTTGGCATGGTGAATAAAAATGAAGAAAAACTTTTGAAACTTATAATCTAAAACAATCTATACATATTTATGTTATTGAAAATTATTTCATTAAGGGTAAAAGGGTATTTTAAAGTTAAATTGTTTCTAATTATAGAATTGTGACATTCTTTTTTGCAATAGACTAGAAAGGAAGGAGTGTCACATAAAATGGACAAATGGAGTACTAAGATAATAACGCGATCATATCAAACCAATTATTACACAAAATAAGATTTTTCGATGTTACATATCGCTACAGTATAATAAAGTTTAAGTAAGAATCAAATCAAACATTATATTTAAACAAATAATACAATATAATGAATATCAAACATTTGGTATTGGATATGTGATGGACAAAATTGTTCCATATATTGGAATACATTCTTGCAATATTTATGGGATAACATGCCCTATCCTTGTAATACAATATGGGATAAATAACCTCATAACTAATTAATACCCCAAAATAAACACATGATAAAATAATTATGTATTTTATTTTGAGCTTGTTATTACTTATCTCTCATATCAAACGATTCCATCTTATTTTAGGGACTTTATATTTTTCTATTATAGAAATGTGATGAAGTGGACGACCAAGGGTATTTTGGTAATTTTACGCTATAAAATGTCCAATTTCTACAATCATCTGTGTTAAGGAATGACTAAGGGCAAAAACGTTATTTCGCTCGACTGCACAACAACATATGTCAAAAGAGATCCATACGTCTCTTTCACTCTCTTTTTACGCTATCAAGAATGGTCTCTTCATTATCCGCAAGAACTTTTTGATTCTCTTCATCTTCACCCTGGGTTACACTTCAGTATTTAGATTTGTTCATCATTTAATTTTTGTCAAATTCTTTATACGTTTTTCATTCATCTACTTTACATAAACCCTTGGGTTTCGCTATGGAATCTAGAAGAGTATAGATGAAAGTTTCACTGAGCTGCATGTCAAATTGCTTATTGATTTCATTTATATTCTTCTATATTTTCAATCTTAGATAAGTTCTTCTGTCAATTTTTGTTTAATCTTCATCTATTTCTGTTAAATTTTTGTTTAATCTTCATAAATTTTTTGTGTTTTTCACTTCTTCTGATCGACTATTCTACCCTGCAGATCAAATCTCTGCTTGAATCTTCATCTACTCTTATGGGTTTTCGAGTGTCGGGTAAGTTCTTAATTGATTTCTTTGTTCTTCTCCCAATTATTATATAATCTTCATCAGATTCCCTTTAATTTTGTTTAACATTCATAAAATATCTGTATTTCATGGCTGAATCTCAATAACTAAGGAAATAGAGTGATAGATTTCTCTATGTAAAAATATAATCAGTGACATCAGTGTAAATATTAATCTTATTCTAGGTTGAAATGTCTGTATTTGAGAAGTTTTGGATTATTTTGCATGTTACCACTTTACGTTTGCTCCCCTCCTTTTTGGTTCTCTTTACACTTTCAAATTGCTTTACTTTTTGGATTGTAAAGGTAATTTTCAAAATACCCAATTTACTTTTGCTGTTTAAGCAATCATCTCGTGTAGGCTGATTTTCTGCACTTCTAATTTATTAGTGTATTCTATGAGTATGAGACAAAAGTTAATAGTTACAAAGCCGATTTAATGCAATAAAAAATGTGAGTATGCTTTTACCGCTGATTAACTTTGACGTTCTTCCCAAAAGTCTCTTATAAACAAGGTGAGAGACAAAGAAACTATTCAATGCTCTGTGAAACTATTGGAATCGCACATATATGTTTTTGTCCTTAACTCAAGTTAATACAATTACACAGATAATTTTAGTTATAAGTAAATCTATTGTGAAACCTCAAAATTTGATGATGATTATTGCTTTATTCAAGCACCATGACTGAGATATAATTTTTTTCCTAACTATTGCAATGACTACTACAGTAGAAGGTGAATAGTTGTATTAAGATGTTGGTATCTCTTTTCTCACATTGTCATATATCTCTAAATTTTGTGGTAATGCTTCTCTTGAACCAAATGTTCCAACATACATTAGTTACATGGATAGCCACATTAAGAGTAGCGCCTATTGCTTTCATTCACTCCAATCTTCTAGGTTCGATTGCAGTCGCTCTTGTTCCAATAGAAAATTATTATTTTTCTTGAAGATGTTTGTTTAGCTGTCCTATTATAGTTTTCTTTTGATGATTGAATTATTTTCGTGTATTACTCTACATTATTCGAAATGTACATTCTGTTAATATTCTTATTTTTTTTGTGGTACTCATGTACATATGGTATGTTAGTTTTAATTTTTATTGGTTCAATTTCTCTCCTTTTTACTAATTCTTTCACGTAAAAGTAAGTAGTTGCACGTTATTTGCTCCAAATTGGTTTTCTCTTGAGAATTCTGCACATTTTTCTTTGATGTCTGCAAAAAATTTCTTCATCTTTCTTTTATGTATAATTTATTGGTCTTTTTTGTGTGGAATTTCACTGGATATGTTATTGTTGTTGTTGTTTATTGGTTTTTTTTGTGCCTTTGATTTCTCCAACAGCTAATAGTGTGACAAATGAAATCCAAGGGACTTATAAATATTGAGAGATAGAGAAAACTGTCTTTCCTTTCCCGTATTAGTGAAAATTACAACTGTTTACCATCATAGAGCCAGATTGTAGAATATTCTAGCATAAGATTTTAAGAGAGACTATATAAAATGAAACCTTGTTTATTTCTGTTTTTTTATTTATCAAAAAGGAAAAAAAGCTTATCAATTAGAAAAAGATAGTAAGATATGTGGACTTTTAATTTTTATCAATTCATTGCTTGGGTACAATTTTTCATCCTACTGTAGAGCACTATAGTTGTGACATAGTTCTCATATATTTTTCTGAAGCTTGAATTTTTTTTTTTATCTAAATTAATCTTCACGGGCCTTGAACTTAGCTTGAAGCTGAACTGGAATGGGACAAAAGTGATTCGGTTGATCGAATTTTAATTATTTTATGAGCTATTAATGGATTGGTATGACTTAGTTTTGATTTTAAAAGAATGAAGCAATATGGTTGAGTATCATAATTCTCGTAAACCTTGAAGGCACTCTTCTATTTTTGTACTACATGAATATTGCTTTGAATGTATAACTATTCTTTGTAGCGCAGGAATATATTTTTCTAAGCACTTGGCCTACGATTTAGCATTTTGTGTTATTTGTTTATTCCAATTCCATTATATTTTTGAAATTGTGTAGATCAATGTTGTGGGCATACATGAATAGTCACCTGCAAATGATCTATAAAATGGATGCTCATGTTGAGGGTGTGAATAATTGCCTTTGTCCTAAAGATCCAGAGGATTTTTTTTTTCTTTCAAAGGCATCCCAATGTTCATGTAATGCCATTATTGATTTTTTTTCACTGTACTATTTCATTGGTTCATATATTTGATTATTGATGTTAGTTTATATAACTTTTTTTTTGTCTTTTTTAAAGATATGTTCCTTCAAGTACTAAATCGTTAAAAAGTCAAGCACTCGATTTTACCAAATATAAGGTTGGTGGTAGCTTTCCAACCTTGTGAAACTCATCCATTAAGGCAACCTTAAAAACAAATTAGTTTGTAAAAAGTTTTGCTAAGGCAACATTTTCCTTCTTTTTGATAGATTAACTATTATGGAGTGTTTTTATTATTTTTTCTTTTCTCATATGTTTAATGATAAACCTTGTCGACCTAGACTTTTGTATCAGGCTGATCAGTGGCGGAGCCAGAACTTCGACTAAGGGGTATCAAAATATAAAGAAGTAAAATTACTTAGAAGTCAAGGAGTGTCAATATGTAATATAGATACATAAAAAAATATTTTTACTCTAGCTATATAGTGTAATTTTCCGACGGAGGGGTGTCGGGTCGACACCCCTCAACTACATGTGGCTCCGCCACTGAGGCTGATGTATGCCATGCATTTCAGTTGTTGTTAAAACGTGGTCTGAGAGATGAAAATATTCTTGTCTTCATGTATGATGACATTGCTTACAATGAAGAGAGCCTAAGGACAGGAGTTATCATTAATAGTCCTGTTGGAGGATGTTTACAAAGGACTTGCTAAGGTATGTGTTTTTCGCCATCATTATTAGTATATACCTAAACTGTACTCCTATCTCATGTGTTATCTCTTGAGGCAAGATTACACTAGAGATGATGTTAACGTGGACAATCTTTTAGCTGTTCTCCTTGGTAACAAAACTGCTCTTACTAGGTACCGGAAAGATGAGAGTACTGGTCCAAATGATCAAATTTGCGTATTCTATAGTGATCATGGTGGCTCTGAGTTGAGTAGCTTATTTATGCCTCTTTTGGTTGTTGCTTTGCTTTCTATAACTTGCGCTTTTATACTAATTTCTTAATGAAGGCTTAAATCTAAGTCTGCAACTCGATTATATCACATCTATTGAATATTAATGGCCATTGTCTCACTGCTTTTTACTGTTTGAAAAAAATGATATCTATTCGTTCTGTATCATATGTAAAAGATTTAAGAATTTGAGACTTTAAACGGTTTATGTATTAATGAAGTTAAGATGAGGACTGTGGAGATGTGGTCCAGTATGAATATTCAATGGCTACATAGGCATGTTAAGTCCACTTTTTTCCCCGACATACATTTTTCTTCTCATAAACTTGGATTAGGGATCACCTTTTATTGAGATGAATGTGTGGATATGGTAAATATTAGATAAGCATTAATGTAAATCATAAAGGATTTACATAGTTTTATCAGCTGACTAAACAACATAAAAGCAAATTTCTACGCAAGAATTTTGACTCCATACCAAATGCATGGCGTCGATGGTTTTACTAATTGCAATCCTATTCATGGTAAGTTCTCATTTAACAATTATATTAGCCAGTGAACATCTTTCTCAATAGAGTAATTCAGAAATCTATATTTTTCACGCGAGTCACATGAAAATAATACATGATTGGCATCGATACTCACTTTTATCTAATGGGTCCGCATGCATAATATATTCCTATGGAAATGTCTTCAATGATTTCGCCGCTAGAATATCACCAAATGAAGTAAAGGCATTGGAAACAAAGGTAGGCCTTATTTTCGCAAGACCTCAAAGGCTATTGTGAGTACAAACAACTCATTGTACAAGTTTCTTTGGATTGCACCAAAATTTAGGCTTCTGGAATACGTCAAACGATGGTGAGGGCGTGTGAAGTACACACTTCTCACTTTGTTGATTCCTTGAACATAAGTGTCTAAATGGGACATGAAAAATTAGAGTTGGAAGGGTTAAAATGGAACAAAGTTGAGTTGAAGTGTCTAAATGAAATTTAGGGGCAAGTTTAACACCTTGTTTGGATGGTTGTTACCTATTGTATTGTATTGTATTGATTCTTCATTTACAGATAAAGGAATGTATGCTCTACCTGCCGAATGGAAAGAGGAGGGTGGGAGTTTAATTTCACGACATGTACAACCAGCTCGTAGAGCAAGAAACTTCTTTTGTGTTTGATGGTGTGACACCATTAGATGAGAATGGGCTGTGTCTTGTACTTAGATTGTTGCATTTTCACATTCATGTTTCGGATCCGAACCCTGATGTGCACAGGGTGTTTGATTATATGTTTAAATGGACTTAATGTCTGAATTTCATTTTAATTGGGATTTCTGAAGAATAGTGTGTTTAAACATCAATATTTTTTTTAAGAATCTCTTTTTGTTGAATTATAGGTAATATGTCTAGGTCAGCCATTGCGTCACAAAAATGGCGTTTTTAATGGGCAAGAAAATTTTGTCTTCCACAGAGACATTACAGTGTAGAGACAATAAGAAAATGTTAGCTTTTCTATGATATCTACAAGAGTCATTCAGAAGCTCCCGCTTTGGGAATGGATTCTATTTGAAGAGCTTCTTGGACTTTTAGTTATTTTGAATTTTTCTGTATATTTTATTTTTCAAAATATTATTACACTTCTGCGAATAAGCCTTAAAGTTGAGGTGTTTTATTGTAGTACGAATGAAAACTTGAAGCAGTAATTTGTATTTTCATCTGACAATGAATATGTCAACCAAATACTATTGAAATCTCTGAGCCATTTCAGAAAATGAATGTCATCTTATAACTGCTGAGTATGACTTCAATAATGTCTCTGTTTTGTAACTATGGAGTTTATAATAAAGCTTATAGCAGTTTTAGATTTGATGCTCGCTTTTTTTTGCAAGTGCTCGTCTATCTGTTAAGAGCATCGTCAATTGAGCATAAGAGAAATTCTAATGTATTTATTGTAGCATTTGAATTTCTGGAACTTTTATGTATTTATAAAAATAGTTTAGCAATATAGTATCCCGTTGTTTTTATTGTATAGCAACAATATTTGTTCATCATAATCAAACTACAATAGAAAAAAGTCTGTAATTGTTCTTTCAAAATCATACTAGAAATAAAGATGGAAAATAACAGGCCCACTATCTTTTTTTCCTATCAGAAAAAAATCCCTCCAATCCCAACCCAGATCTTACATGATGATAATTTTAAATTATAATATAAAGTTGAAAAATAAATTTAAACCTTTTTTTCGTAAAATTTAGACATGTAGAGTTCACCGATTTTATATAGAACTCTATTAAATACGATATAATTTGCTAAAAGGTACAAAACTACGAATGAGAAATTGTAAATTTATAGATGGAGTAATATTTTAATTGAAAAAAGGAATTTTTTTTTTTTCTAATTTAAACAAAGGAACGAATAAAATGAAAAAGGAAATTAACTCCTTTCTTGCCTTTAACGTTTAGCTTACCCACCCATAAGGTAGATTAGACATATAAATGATTATTTCTTTATTTCTCCTTCTCTTGTTAGGTAAATTGTAAAAAAGAGGAATGACTTCCTTTTTAAGTCCAATTTTAATAACTACACGACAAGAACGGTAAGTACTTCATCGTTTTTAATAAAATATTTTGGATTTAGTCTTGAATATCAAGTCGCCTTTGTTAAATGTGAATGGGCATCTTGACTTAAAAGAAATTTTCTAGTGCAAATTCGAATTAATCGAATTCATAGATGGAGTTAAAATTTGTAGCTTGTGAGTTTGGAATTTTAGTTTATTTTGAGATACTAGTTTTATAACAATTCGTACTTATTAAATGATTTTTTTAAAGAGAAAAACTAGGTTTTGCAAACCCACTTCCTACTCTATAGCTTCGCCCCTGATCGAGTCCAAAAACGAGTATCAAATACTAAATAGACAACTAAAAAAAGAAACTTTTTACTACACTCTCCGTCTATCATTTTTACTTGTCTACTATAGTAAAAATAGATCCCTACTTTTACTTATCCAATTTGAAAACTCAACACTTCAACAAATAATTATTTTATACCTATTTTACCCTTCTTATTATTAAGCACTATTTATTTCCGGTTCATTTTCCAATGAATTGAGATGACTTATAACATTTACCAGTGATACAGTAAAAGCTTGTGTATATTTCATCTTTTTCGAACCCTATTACACTGAATATGTTGTTGTTTCGTAAAAGATGTGTCAAGTCAAACATGGACAAGAGAGTATTACAAGATGGGTGTTCTATTTGTGAGTGTCAAGAAACACAAATTCCTCAAACTTTTGTCCTTTCACTTTGTACAGTTTTTATAATATAAACTGTTTATAGTAAGCTCAAATGCAACAGCTAACTTCTCTATTTTTTCTTGTTTCTTGATTATTATTCTCTTTTGATTCTTATTCTGTTTACAAAATTAGTATCTTTTTATTGTCTATGTATCATATTTCAAGAAAATATTAGACATTAAGGGTGTGTTTGGTATGATGGGAAATATTTTCCGGAAAATATTTTTTAATTTTCTCATGTTTGGTTGGGTTAAATGTTTTCCAAATCAACTCATTTTCCTCAAATTTAAAGAAAATGACTTCCCTTCAAAACTTAAGGAAAACATTTTCCAAAACTCTATTCCAACTTCAAGTTACAATTTTTTTTGTTGAAAAAATAAATTTATTTTGTCCCTACCCTCAACCCCCCCACCCAGCCCCTCCACCCACCCCACCCCCCACCCCAAAAAAAAAATCTAAGTTTATCTTAAAAAATATTTTCA
>JAJOOO010003067.1:0-18258 GCA_029582685.1 Solanum piurae | reverse complement strand
AACCCTTTTAACAATTAATAGGAGTGTTTCTATATTTAAACTCTCCTATTTTTCTTTCCACCACCGATGAGGGACAAATGTCTTTTTCAATGTCTTTTCAATAAAGCATAAGAGGACTTTTCAAGTTCCCCTTTCATCTTCCCTCCATTTCCCATTTACTCTTGCTACATACCCAACAATATTTGTAAGAGTTAGTGTTTCAATTAATTTTGAAACAAATTCATCCGTTAAAAGTTTTGAAATAACAAAATGCATGAATGTGAGTTGTAACATTCATTTTTGTTTTAATTCTACGTTATAGATGTTTTGCAAGACACTTTTAAAATTCTACGTTATGAATTTTTTGAAAGATAAGTTTTATTTTCAATTCATGAACTTATAATAAATACTATTTAATTAAAAGTCTTTTTCTTGCAAAACTTTTGTCCTATAAATTGAGTTTATTTTGGTTGAAGAGATGAGCACTCAAAAAAATTACTTTCCCTTGAAAAACACTTCTGAAACATTAATCAAAAGGTGAAATCACCAATTCAAGAATAGAAGAGCAACATTCTTGAATGCTACTTGTTTTGTGGCTTAGTTGAATCTCAAAGATAGAGTTGTTATTTATTCTTTCGATTGCTCGTGGGAGAGACTCCAACTATCTTCAAGAAACGTATTAACGTACGTGTTTCTAAGCGAAGAAAGTTTTGTTTTGGATTCCTTATATTTTTATCATTCTTGTTCAGTTGTTCTAACAATTTGAAGATAGTTGTCTCTATGGCATCCACATCAATAACAAACAGTGTTCCAAATTTGTCCAATCCTAATTTTGAAATATTTTATGGCAAAGACTTTCCAAGATGGCATGGAAAGATGGAATTCTTTTTAAGACGATTAAAGTTGGCATATGTTCTTGAGAAACCTTGTCCTGACCCTCCTAGTTCTGAGGTAGCAACGCACGAGGCTACTTTGATCAAAGAACAAATTGCCAAATGGCAAGATGATGATTACTTATGCAAGAATTATATTCTTGGAGGAATGTCCAATAAATATTATGATCAATATTATATTAAGTGCAAATTTGCTAAGGAGATTTGGGATACTCTTAAATCTATCCATTTAGCAGAAGAGGCGAGTGCAAATAAATTTCTTGTTTCAAACTATATGGAGTTTAAAATGGTTGATGACAAGTCAATCAATGAACAAGTACAAAAATTTCAACTTATAGCTAATAAAATTGTTATATCTGGAATTGCTCTGGATGAAAACTTTCATGTTGGTGCTATTGTCTCAAAACTTCCTCCATCTTGGAAGGAGTACAGAAGCAAACTCTTGCACAAGAAGGAAGATTTGACTCTTGAACAACTATTGCAGCACTTGCAAATTGAACAAGAGACACGATATTGTGACAATAACATCTTGAAGGAGCCCATCATGAAAGCTCATGTTGTTGAAGAAAAATCCATCAAGAAAGAACCTGTCATTAATAAATTTTTGAAGGCAAAGAAGAGTAAATTTTTTAAGCGTACTAATTCCAATTCTAAGTCGAATGAATGTTATCATTGTCATAAAATTGGTCACTATGCACGTGATTGTAGAATTCTTAAAGCTGAAAAGAAGAAAGAAAAGGCAAATAACAATACAAAAAATGAACTAGTGGCAATGGTCACAGAAGCATTTGTAGCGGGAGATCAAGTGGAATGGTGGATAGACACTGGTGCAACTCGTCATATATCAAGTAATCGAAATTCTTTCACGACCTATGAATTAGTGGGGGGTGACAAAGTTTTGCATATGGGAAACTCATCCTCTGCTAAGGTTGTGGGAAAAGGAACTATTGAACTAAAATTCACTTCCGGAAAGATGGTCACATTGATAAACGTATTGCATATTCCTGATATTCAAAAGAACTTGGTTAGAGGCGGATCTAAGATTTGGAGGTCCTGGGTGCCACATTGTTCAAGTAAAGCGGGTCGGTTGCTTTAATTTTAGGTTACAATCGAGTTAAAAAAATCGATTAAACATGCATGTTAGTAATATTTTCTTTTAGATATTATGAGTTAAATCTAACTAAACAATTCAATGTTTATTTATTTTTAGGAATTAGTGGCCTTATTCGCTGAAACTTTGAGGAAAAAAAGAGATTTTTCATACTAAAATTAGAGCTTGTATAAACTATCTAATAGTGTTAACTTAATATATTCATATTCCATTGACTTTATGTGTTGTTGCAAAATATAACAAAGATAATACAAATTTTAGTTTCAATCTAGTCATCCTACTTAGCAAGAACGGTGGTGAAGATCGAAAGAACCTTCAAATTAAAAGAACTCTAATAATAATATTCACCATTTTTAAAACTAATATTTAAATATATTCTTAATAATATTTATGTCACGTTCATAATTCAGTACTCATTAATTGATAAATGAATAAACACATGACACTCATATCAAGAGATTAATAATTAGTGAAAGAGAAAGTAAAAGAACTTAAGAATTAATTATGGTGAATAAGAGTCAATTTGAATTAATAAAAAATATTAGTAAATAAATAAGAATGAATGGAAGGAAAGAAAAAAAAAGAACCTTCACACATTGATAAAAATGACAAAAAAAAAAAAAAAAAAATCTTAATAAAAATGACAAAAAAAAGAGAAGAAAGTGAGAAAGAAAAAGCTTCAGCTTCCAAAATTTAATGTTGCAGATGAGGTTCAAACCCGCGCTGCCCGTGTGGCAAATGGCCTGCTTTGCCAATTGGACTGTTCACCATATTGTTTGTGGGTGGCAAAGAAACTATCTATTAATTTTCTTATACAGTTATACATATATAAACAAAGTTTTTTTTTAGATCAGTGGGTGTCGTGGCACCCCCACGGGTACCCATAGATCCTCCCCTGAACTTGGTATTAGGTACGCTTCTTTCGAAGCATGGTTTAAAAATGATTTTTGAGGCAGATAAGTTTATTTTGTCTAAACAAGACATGTTTGTTGGAAAAGGTTATGCTATAAATGGCATGTTCAAACTCAATATTGAAAATGAAAATATTTTTGCTTATGTTGTGGAGTGTTTAGATTTATGGCAAGAACGTCTTGGTCATGTGAATGTTAGATCCATTCAATTTATGGTGAAAAATGGATTAATTAAAGACTGTGGAAAGGATCATGTTGCTAAGTGTATTACTTGTAGTAAATGTAAAATAACAAATTTAAAGAACATGTTAAGTCTGTTGAAAGGATATCCACACTTTTGGAGTTAATCCACACTGATATTTGTGAGATGGATTGTTTATCACGTCATGTAAAGAGATATTTTATCACTTTCATTGACGATTAATCAAGGTATACATATGTCTTTCCATTAAAAATAAAAGATGAGGCATTTGAGACTTTTAAAACATATAAAGCAGAAGTTGAAAATAAATTGAGTTTGAAGATTAAATCAATTAGATCTGACAAAGGTGGAGATTATTTAAAATTAGCTTTTATTGATTTTTGTGAAAAAGAAGGCATTGAGAAACAATTGACTATGTCTTATACACCACAAAAAAATGGTGTAGCAGAAAGAAAAAATAGAACTTTCATTGAAATGGTTAACTCTATGCTTTATGGATCTGGTATCACTGAAAATTTGTGGACTGAAGCCGTATTTTCTGCATGTCATATTTCGAATCAAATTCCTTCCAAGAAACATGATTCATCTTCATATGAACTTTGAAAGAATCAAAAGCCAAATATAAATTATTTAAAGTATGGGGTTGTTTGGCTCATGTTAGATTACCTGATCAATAATTGACTAAGATTGGATATAGATGAGTAGATTGTGTATTTATTGGTCATTCACAAACCAGTAAGGCTTATAGATTTTTGAATCTTGAAACCCCATGCCGTCACACAATTATTGAATCGTTGTATGCTTACTTTTTTGAGCATATATTTCCTAAGAAAAAAGAATCTTTGGAACAAGATACAAGTTCTTCTATATCTCCTCTTAAAAGGAAAATAGTTGAGCCTTTGGAAGAAAGTCAAACGTAGTGTAAGATCAGCCAAATCAAGAGACTTTGGACCTACTTTTCAAGTTTTTTTAGTTGAAAAGGATCCTGAAAGTTATGCTGAAGCAATGCCTTCATATGATGCTCCTTTCTGGTGTGAAGCTATTGATGATGAAATGAACTATATTATGTCAAATAATACATGGATTTTATCAGACCTCCCTCATGGATGTAAGTCTATTGATTGTAGATGGATCTTTAGAAATAAATTGAAATCTGATGGTACCTTAGATAAGTACAAAACTCGTTTGGTAGCAAACGGTTTTACTCAATTGAAAGATATTGATTATTTTGATACATTTGCACTTGCAGCTCGAATGACTTCTATTCGACTTTTGATTGCTTTAGCTGCAATTCATAGTTTGGTAATTCATCAAATGGATGTGAAGACTGCATTTCTGAATGGAGATCTAGATGAAGAAGTTTACATGAAACAACCAGAAGGATTTGTGTTCCTGGTCAAGAACACAAAGTTTGTAAGCTTTTTAAATCTCTTTATGGATTAAAACAAGCTCCAAAACAATGGAATGAGAAATTTATAAGAGTAATGATTTCTAATGGCTACTCAATCAATGATGGTGATATTTGCATATTTAGCAATTTTCAAGAAAAATCTGGTGTTATAATATGTCTCTATGTAGATGATATGTTGATCTTTGGAACTGCTATTGAAAGAGTCAAAGAAATAAAATCATTTCTAGCTTCTCAATTTGAAATGAAAGATCTTGGAGAAGCTGATGTAATTTTGGGCATTAAAATCATGGGATTAACGAATGGCTTGACTCTTACTCAATCAAATTTTATTGAGAAAGTTCTAAAAAGGTTTGGTCACTTTGATGACAAACCTGCTCCTACATTATTTGATCCTAGCATCAAACTAATACGGAACTCTAGTGATGTTCTCGATCATCTTACATATTCTCAGATTGTTGGGAGTCTTATGTATGCCATGCATTGTACCAGGCCAAATATTGGTTACGTAGTAGGAACTTTGAGCAAGTTTACTAGTAATCCTGGAGTTGAACATTGGAATGCCTTAATTCATGTTTTAAGATACTTGAATGATACAATTAATGTTGGCCTATATTATTTTACATTTCAGTTGTTCTTGAAGGCTATAGCGATGCTGCTTGAAATTCTAATCCGAATGACTCTAAATCTATTATTGCTTGGATTTTCACTTTGACTGGAGTAGCGATCTCTTGGAAATCAAAGAAGTAGATAAGTATTACTCATTCAATCATGGAGTCAGAATTTATAGCTATTTCTTCTGATGGAGAAGAAGCTGATTGGCTGCGATCTATGCAAATAGATATTCCTTTGTGAAGTAAGCCAGTACCACCTTTAACTATCTATTGTGATAATCAAGCTGCTATATTTCGGGCTTCAAGTGATTGCTACAATGGCAAGTCGAGACAAGTTCGTCTCAAACACAATCATGTGAGAAGATTATTGGAGGAAGGTGTGATATCGCTTCAATATGTGAAGTCCAGGTTTAATTTAGAGGATCCTTTGTCTAAAGGGTTAGGCAAAGAGTTAGTGGTGGAAACTTGTAATGGGATGAGAATAAAGTCTGTTGTAACTTAATTGTACTTTATGGTAACCCTACCTAATGATGTAATCATGGGTTCAAAGGGAAAAACAAGTAAAGTTACAATTGTGAAGCACATCAATAAAATTTTTAATTTTCAAAATAAAATGAAATAAGCATATGTGCATGATTGAGATTTTTTTTTTCTCTTAATAAATTTATAAGACCGATCTCGGTTGGAGTTAGTAAGAAAACTCTTGATAATTTTTTTTGATATTCCTACTAAAGAGAATGATGAGATTATATTCTCTTAATAAGTCTATAAATCAATTTCGATTGGAGTGTGTAGGAATACTCTTGATAGATTTACCGATACTTTATTGTAAATGAGGATGAAATTAATTTCTCTTAATGAAGTTCATAGACTATTTGATCGGAGTATGCAAAGTTACTCTTTATGAATTCACCGCACTAAGTGTGAAGTGGAGGCCATTTTTTTTTAAGCAAGTCCGCTAGGCAAGGTGTGCCTAGGGCTCGTTTTATTAATAAAATGAAAAGGATCTCAAAGAGAAGAGTACAAGCAAGGGGGGCTAGGCCTTACCTTACTAATCTTAATGAGGTAACAAACCTCTACTAATTAACAAGCATGAAGAAAATAAGAGCTAGAGAAAATTAGATATTTTATGATCATCATAGAGTTTATAATACACTCTGTGATGATACTACAAATGAGGATGCTTAAATAATGCAAAAATATAAAATCTAAGAATAAATCTAGGTTATCAACCTCAAACTTTATTTTATATATGTAAGAATTAAAAGAGATGGATTGCCCGTGTAAAGTAACCTGAAGTATTTCCCTCTTGTCTTCTTCATCAAATATGTCCAACAAAACTTGATAGTTCATCACTTTTTTTTGGATCGTGTTGTTGAAATTGTCATATGATTTTGCTTTGCTAGTCGCATTGGTAGTTTCCTTGGAATAAATTCCTCAGTCACCTTACCATCCCAACTATGTTGCCTTTCATATGTCTTCTTTTTATTTTTGTTGCTTCCACTTCTTTGTTGCCTAGGCGAGAGATCTCCATCCTTGGCTACCTTATCAAATAATATGTCTAACATATCATCCTCATCATTTTCGTCAAACATTTCACTAACCAAGTCACTATCATAAGTTGTAGTTGGACTACGTCTTGAAACTTCAGCTTCTGGCTCATGACTTATTTCCAATACCTTGGTGTTAATGGTCAAGATCTTTTTGGAGTTATCAATTGTCACTGCCATAGATGGATTTGCCTTACTTGAAGGCACAAATATGGGTGCTTGAGGACTTAACTTACTCCTTGTAGGTGCATGCTCCTCTTCCTCAACTAAATTTGCCCATCTAGAATCACTCGTTTCCTTCACCAAACTCTTGTCATTCCTTTTAGAATGTGGTATGATCATTGGGTTTTCTTTATTTAGAGTAGTTTCTGGATTAGAAACTTGAAGAATTGGATTGGACAAAGCATGGAGCTCTTGATCAGAATTGGTCATTAGGGCATCAAAGGTGTTAGAGCACACAATCTTCCTTAACACTTTATCTTCATATTTATCATTTGCTCCTTGTGTGGTGGGTTAGTGCAATCTAGTTGTTGTAGTTTGGCTGGAGAAAATGTTTTGCTTGGTACTTCAGTCCCACCTTCCTTATCATTGTCCTTCAAAGTGAAGTCGTGATCGCATGTACCACCAGATTCAAAAATTTGATCCAAATTCTCTTCACATTGTTGCACCTTATTAGCCTGGCAAGAATCTTGAATCGTAGCCAAACTAGGATTTTTCCCAGATAAAACACCAGTAGTAGGTAGTTTAGGATTTGAAGCTAGATCAGACTCCAAATTAATCACGGGAACCATCGAATCACTAGTAACATCATCATTTGCACTCAAAACCAAATTATCGTCTTGAACACAAGTATCAATTACTTGATCTCCATTATTTTTAATGTCTTCCACAATTGCTATTTCATTATTATTTGCATCTGCAACTCAAGTATTTTCATCAATCCTTTGATCTATGCTAGCTAGTCCCCTCTTCTCATTTAAAATTTGTCTCAAATCACCTTGAAATTTCTCACCATTGAATTGTTCATCTCTAACCATTCCATTATCTTTGTGATTTTTATCTTGATTCTTTTTCAAAATCAATCGACAACTGTTTTCATCATGACCTTGATGCTTACAATGGTTACAATATAAAGGTAAATTATCATAAACGAATTCCTGAAAAACCTCTTGAATCTTACCGGTTTACTCGTCCAAATACTGGAGACGCATCCTCTTAGGCAACTTGTCCATAAGATCGAGTATCACCTTCACCCTAGCAGTGCTAGGCCTTGTCTTGTCTTGTGTTGCCTTGTCAATAGCTATTGGCCTTCCAACCGCTGATGCCATCGACAACAAGGATCTCTTGGCAAATAAATCTGGTGATAATCGAGGCAACGAAATCCACACCGCAGCCATTGAAGTTTCTTCTCTAGAATTGAAATCTATTGTCCAAGGAAATACCCTATAAAGATGTTGCTCTCCACGGAAAGGTAAAAAGCTTACCGATTTTGATAGAGCAACCACATAATCTTCATATTGGTTTATCCTTAGCAGAATATTCTACGAGCAAGTAAACAAACTAAATAGTTTCCTTTGATGCCCAAGTAATTAGGTAAAACTCTTCGCAAATCCTTCACTTCTAGTATATCGGATGAGAACTTAATAATTACAGCTTGACGTAATCCTTCTTCCTGTGCGAAAACCTGTCGTTCTCCCTTTGTGAATTGAATCGTAGGCTTTCCATATACATATTGAATTTGTTTCAACTGAATTTTTGTCAAATTTTTGACATCTTGATTTGTGATTAATCTAGTAGCAAAGGATGTTTGTTGATTATGATTAGGGTTTGTCTCTCCCACAACCAAAGGCCGGGGAGAGATGTGCGCAGACATGGCTGTTGCTAAGTCTTCATCGCAATTGCTCAAGGTTTAGGTCGTTCGCAGAGATGTGCGCAGCTCTCTCAAATTCCAGTTTCCAACTTTTTCTGTGGAGGCCGCTTCAATAAAATTTTAACAGGGAAATCTTAAAGCACTTGGCTAAAAGGATTCAAGACACATGGCCGTAAGGTGTCAAAGGATTTCAATTTTCACCGGAACATAGTGATATGCGTGGAGTATTTCTCTATTTCATTCAATGAACCACTTAGTTCAAGATTCGTTCACTAAGTAGTCAATGATTTAGAAAGCCTTCACTAGCTAATGGTTCAAGTCCAAAAGACATCATTATTAATGCATGTTGCTAGATTAATGTCTCGAAATATTTTTTGGATTTTTTAAAGATAAAAAATTTCTCGAAACAAGTGGGGGATTGTAAGAGTTTGTGTTTCAATTAATTTTGAAACAAATTCATCCGTTAAAAGTTTTGAAATAATAAAATACATGAATGTGAATTGTAACATTCATTTTTGTTTTAATTCTACATTATAGATGTTTTGCAAGACACTTTTAAAATTCTACGTTATGGATATTTTGAAAGATAAGTTTTATTTTCAATTCATGAACCTATAATAAATACTATTTAATTAAAAGTCTTTTTCTTGCAAAACTTTTGTCCTATAAATTGAGTTTCTTTTGGTTGAAGAGATAAGCAGTCAAAAAAACTATTTTTCCTTGAAAAACACTTGTGAGACATTAATCAAAAGGTGAAATCACCAATTCAAGAATAGAAGAGCAACATTCTTGAATGCTACTTGTTTTGTGGCTTAGTTGAATCCCGAATATAGAGTTGTTATTTATTCTTCCGATTGCTCGTGGGAGAGACTCCAACTCTCTTCAAAAAATGTATTAACGTGCCTCTAAGCCAAGCAAGTTTTGTTTTGAATTTCTTATATTTTTATCATTCTTGTTCAGTTGTTCTAACAATACGCAGATCTTAATTACCACTACCTTGTATGGGTAGAAAAATTGTTTTCAAAAAACTTTCGGCTTAAGTACGTACATCAGACTCAAGTAAAAGTAGAAGAAACAATGGAAGAAAAAATAACGATTAAATAAGAAAAATAGTGTAAAATCTAAAATAGAAGAAGCAATAATAACATCATGATTATCCAAATACACTAAACATATGACAAAAACTAGAGAGAACGACTAAACCTTAATAAGACAAGATAAAACTCAATTTACACTAATCTTTGACTCTAATACACAAACTAATACGCAAATTGATGGGAGCGGCTTTGCTCCATCTGCTCCAATAAGTGTAAATGCATTGGTAATATATGTAAGGTTGGGATTCTTTCCATTTAATGCTCAACAGTCAACACTATTTCAGTCTGCAATTGACCAACCAAAATGATTATTAGTTTTGTCGTCTTCTTTTATGGAGTATTAAATTTAATAATAATTTTTATTTTCTTATTGTTTCGATTTATATGTTTTAGTTCAAACACAAAAATAAGTTTTTTTTTTATTTATAAAGATTTTGTCATATGTTGTTTTAAATATGTTGGTTTATTAGTATTTTAATATTAATATTTTGTAATTAATTTGCTTAGTTTTGGGGTCAAAATATTGCATTTCCATTTGCTGTCAATCTATTGTTGGTGAGAGGTTTTTCTTTTGCTGTTGTCACATTTATGTTGGTGCATTACTCCTAGAGTTGGTGCATATATGTTACCAGTACTTTTCTGGCAGTATCTCTTAGCCGTTGGTAGAGCTGTCAGGGCTGGTCCAACCCAATCCAATCTAATCCTAACGGGTTAGAGAGTTAAATGGGTTGGGACGGGCTGATCCTTTTAATTAAAGGGCCGATAAAATAGTAGCCCAACCCAGCCTTAAGCGGGCCACGGGTTGGGATGGGTTGGTCCTTCAACCAAAAAACGGACAACATTTTCCTCTTAGAAAGGATACGAACGTTGATGTTCGATGGACACGACATCAATACATACATAAATTCATTCATGAATTACACATATTTCAGTGAATATTTACAAAACAAATACATAATAGCCAAGATACAATATTCATAAGATTAATCCGAGCAAAAAAACATTACATGATCATTATTTTCATAAACAAGACAATAAAGGAGAAGTGAAAAATTAGGCATAAAAACAAAATTAAAAGAGGTCAAAGATTCATAGTTATAATGGAGTAAAAAACTTGGGCTAATAAGAAAATTTAGTGGGCTAATGACCTAAAATGTAAAAAATATAGTCTTGATATTATATTGATATTTTAAAAATATTTATTGACAAAATCTTAACAAGTAAAACACTACTTAAAATATATATAATAAATATTTTTAAAATTAACAGCCTGTGGGCTGGCCTCTGAGGCTTGCGGGTTGGGTCTACGAGGCCAGCGGGCCAAATGAGACTGGGCTAAAAACCCTCGTTCCTAAATGGGCTGAAAAAATTGAGTCCAACCCCATTTAATTCAAGGGTTGTGTTGGGCAGACCTAGCGGGCCAAGCCCATTTTGACAGCTCTAGCCGTTGGTGACCATCATTTCTTCTCTATTCGATCTCCATTATCTCACTCTTTATTTTTCATTCTTTTTTGTAACATATGTAGTCTTTAGGCTGTTTATTTTCACTATCCACTACCTCATTAATTACTTCCTATTCATTGGTAGGAAGACTTCATCAACTATAAATAGTGGTAGTCTTCATTTGTTTTGGACTCAAGAAAATATATAGTGTATAAAAATTTGTTAAAAGAGAGTTCTTATTAATTAGTTGAAGGGATGTGTTCTTTTTGTGGACCTTTTGGATTCAACCCTTGCCCAAAATTTATTGAGTTATACTTTGTGATTAGACTGTTGTATCCTGGAGGGAACAAGTCAAGAAAAATAATTGTTAAACCAGTGAATTTTTTTTGTTGTAGTGGACTTGAATCTCCTTAAAGAGAGCGAGATATCCGCGCTTCAACCTGAAGAGATTTTATTTTCAATCGTAATTTATAATCTTCTATTTTTTTTTCTCCAAATAGAACCTCAGACCAACACCTTATAAATGTCACAATATTGTCGACATTATAATGTTTATGTGGTAAAATAATTAAAAAAAATTGTCATTAAATTAAATGTAACCAAAAATAGGGTATAGACTAAAAGAGAATCTCAGCCTTTCATATTTACAAAGACACGTGTTATTCATCTATTAATGTATTGACACTTACTGGAGCAAATAATAATGTAGCAAGTGTTTGGTCTGTTGGAGGGTGTTAATGAATAGATTTTGTTTCCGACCACATCCTGTTTGACAATAGATTTTCCAAGTAAAATTTGGGCGGGGAAATTTGGTAAATAGTGTTTGTTCGTACAATTTGTCATTATTTAACAAATATTTTTGGCAAATAACCTAAATTTCCAAATACTAGAAAAAACTAGTATTTTGGCCAAATCTCATTATTTGGGATCTTTTAAAAATTTAAATTATATACCAAACTTTTATCTTTTAAAAAACACTCTCTATGGCAGTTGTTTGCGCTTTATTACATAATTTTTTTTACGTAAACACCAAAATAGTGATGGAATATTCAGTGAATATGAAAGTGATGATATGGTTATTGCTGAAAATGATGAATAATCGGATCAGGATAACAAAATCATGTGCTTTGTCTACTTCACGATGTATGGAATGGTGTTTGTTGCACTCACTCCGAACTACCATGCATATTGCTCCAATGTCATGGACACTACTTGTTATTTGTTGCAACGAAGATCCAATTGACTTGTAATACAAACCTATGGTTAGTTATGATAGTTTTTAAAACTTATGGGTATAAATCATATTTCCTAAAAAAGTGAAATATGTTTCCCAAACACTATGGTCAAACACATGGTGAAATTTCACCCAAATTTTAACACAAATAATATTTGCTAAAAATACTTGGAAATTTATGGCCAAACACTAGCTAAATATATGTCTTTTTGATCCATTTTTTAGTTAACTAAGATTAAGATATGTCCATTAAGATAATTGATCAAGTGTATACATTCGATACAAATAAACATTTACCATACTTGCACACAAAAAAAAATCTAATACTTGAATTAATTTTTTATTTTTGGCTCTTTATCTTTTCAGTTTCTTCGAGATTTTTTTTTGTTATTTTGGTTTTCTATTTTATGCTCGATATCCGCATTGAAATTTAATTGTATTTGGATTTGCCTCGTGTAGGGCCCCATTTTGGGGGACGCCCTTACCAAAGATTTTTTCATATTCAAGGCTCAAACTCGAAACCTTTAGTTAAGGGAGAAGCTACCCCATCCACTGTACTACATCCTTTGATGATCAATTATTTTGAAATCGAGGCTAATAGTTTTCCTATTTCACTCTAAATTTCTATAAAATTAAATTTGAGAGATTCTGCAGCTTCTTATTGAGTATACATTAAATTATCGAAAAGCACTATATTTTCTCATGTAATTTCATAAAAAAAATTATATCTGTCATTCGTTTTATTTTTAAATATATTTATATTTATCATCCAATTTTCAGATTATATTTACCCTAAATCAGTTAAATTCCATGCCCGTGAATCTCAATAATTGGCGAAATAAGTAAAATCCAATTAACAGAGAAAAACAATGATAGAAAATAGAAATTAACAAAAAGATCCACTTGGCGCAAAAGAACCAGCTTCTGACGGATTAATAATTAAAAAAAGAATAGCAAAAGATATCAGTGGAGCCAAGTGGGGTTTGTGGATTCGCGAATCAGTAGCTTTTTCGTAGTTTTTGATTTATATTCAAAAATTAAATTAATAATATATGTATATTAATTTGTGAGCCCCTTAAAAAAGTTGATTGACAGCTCAATGATAAGGAAAAGGAGTGTGAAAATGTTTTCCACACTAGTGTTTTGGATTCGAATCTCACTATATTAACAAAAGTTTCTCCTTTTGTAAAAAGGCATCATGGTTTGTAATTTTTTTTCTTTCTATCCTAAAATTTAGAATCTCAAACTTTTAATCTTGATTTCGGCTCAGGTTGATGGATTAACTCTTTTCAATCATCATTCAAGAGTAATATTTGTAACTCACCTAATCATTGTTAATTGACATCATACTGTATTATGTTGTATATTGTTACATAAATGCTTTTAAATAAGTGATCAGATTTAATTGAAAGATGGATAAATAAACCAAACAAAAAGAAGGGGGGAAGAAATTATTTATTCAAATGCCAATTTGACTAATTGCTAAAATAACAAAGCATACAAAATGTGATATTATTCAAGTTTATTTAATAGTGTCTTGGAAATAAAGGGACATACATCTCTCACTCTCACTAAAATAACAGGTAAATAATTCATAGAAAATGTCTCCTTATTTGATCTTTGAGCAATCAACATTTGGACTAATCTGGTAAGGAACATTAGCCTTACATATTCCAGGGAGTTGAGAAGCACGGCCAATTTGAACTCTATTAGCACTTGAAGCAAGGCTCTTTATGCATTTGCAAGCGCTCTGGCGGTCAGCTGTGGTACCTGCAGCAACGAGGAGAGATTTAAGCCCACTGCAACATTCTGAAGTCACGGTTGATCCACCATTTAGCACAAAACCAAGACATGGTTCGAGGTTAGAATACACCGTGTTGCACGTGACAGCTGCATCCGTGGCCGTGGCGGCCACCGCGACGCATATGAGAAGCAAAGGAAATAGTTGCTTGATTGACATTGTGGAAATGGAACTTGTGATTGTGTGATTTTTGTTTTGAATGTATATAGCTATTTATAAACCCAAAAAATGTATGGTATAATTGATTAGTTATGTTAGCCCATATCAAGACACCAGAGGTTTTTGGCCTCATATCATACGGTAATTGATTAGTTATGTTAGCCCATATCAATAAATATCGATCAATCATGTAGTTAAATATTTATTGCAGACACATTAAATAAGGTAGTTGGTAGTTTTGTACTAGAATGTTCAATTTTATAAAAAAGGAAAAGTAATACTCCCTCCGTCCCATTTTATATGTTATCCCTTTCTATAAATAGTTGGTCCATAATATTTGTCATTTCATAAAATCAATGCATAAATAAGCATATTGTTCCTTTTTTACCCTTGTGAGTTTTTAGCATTGAAAACATACATTTGACCAACTTAGAAAAGTTAGGTAAATGATTGATGTTCATTGGTTAAATTAATTAATCAAAATAAATTAGTTCATATTCATTGATTGAAAACTTGAGTTCCAAAAAAATTAAATAAGGGTAGAAGGGTAAAGTTACATCATTTCTTAATGCAAGTGCAAAGTAAAATTGTGACATATAAAATGGGACGAAGGGAGTATTAGGAGACACGGTAAATATGTCCAGGAAGCTATAGTAAACACTTCAAAATTCTCAAATTTACAGCATTATCACAAATCATAATTCGTAATTGTAGTTCCCCTAAACATAACCCAAGAGTTAATTCTTATCATACAAAAAAGGTCACTTTAGGTTTCTCTCTTCTGATTACAAATGAAAATTATATGATCACTTATGGAAAGATGTGATTATTTATTCTTTAAGGATATACCTATTCTTGAAAATATGTTAATTATTTTTTTATTCTCTATAAGGTTTTTTTTGGGTAAAAGTTATTTATACAAGGGGTTTACATTTAATCTAAGACATATTTTATCTTTTATAAAATCATAATTAGTGATATGTATATTTGTAATAAATTTTAAAGTGATTAAAAATAAAGGATAAATTACAATCACAAATAAAATATGAAGAAGCATAATTTTATTGTCAAAATAATATGAGTACAATTATGTTCTTTCCTTGACTATTTTCTCTAATTTTATCCATGATTCAAGGATTTTTAGTAACATATTTTTGAACGTAGGATGATTTAGACCTCCTTGAAAATGATTTGATCTACATGTAAAGAAGATTTAGTGGATCTTCTTGAAGTATTTGATTTTCAAGAAGAGTCTAGCTATGACTATATCTTGATCTCGTTACAAACATCCCAAGAGTTTATGAAATATTCAATATTCTTCTTTAAGGGAATATGTACCCTTTATATAGACTTGAGTTAGAGTCAGGGTAGAGTAGTCTCCAAGAACCCTAAATGATATTGAAATTATACATATCTTGATGAATCCCACAAAATTTCATTGTCTATGAATATCCCTACTTCAAGGCTATTTGGAGTGTAGATTCGATGAAAGTCAAATATGAGGCTTGAATTACCCACAGATAGAGCTTTCATCTTTGTGGTTTTTTGACTTAAGATTTGCAACTATGATTTGTGGAGATGAGATGAAGGATCCACTAGCCATGTCAGATTTGTAGACAATAAAATTTGTGTAGAGAAAATAATAATCAAGACGGAAAAATATAGCAATAATCATAATATTTGATTTCAAATATAATGAGTGTTGATTACAATCTTTAGGATATTCCTCTGATTCTTCCAACAACAATATAAATTATGATAAACTTGAATTTGATTTGATTCAAGGGGTGGAATAGCTTGGTTTTCATGAATTTTTGTCTTGAACTTGACTAGACTTATTTGCTACGAACACTTGGATATTTGTCACAAATAATTAATTTAAATTCCACACTACGAACTATTATCTTATCTCGAACGTCTTCTAATCTTGACTTATATAGAGAAAATTAACGACCTTTCTTCATGAGCTCTCTTGCTTCTTGTTATCAATATCCGACCCTTTTTTTGAATTATGAAGACAATTTTCATAGTTATAGAATGAAAGAGTTGTGGTGAGGGCAAACTCCTTTTGGCCAATTAGATTGGAGTTGACATGACGATATTTGATTGGTCAAAATATGTCACTTGTATGTATTACGTGACATATTTTTATTGGACGTTTGATTTTACCTAGGCATGTTATGTTATTTTGATATGAGATATTATCCTATTGGCTCTTTTATTTGACTTGCATGACACGTCATTTGACGTCACACATTTGGACCCATAGAAAGATGACATCTTGAACTTAATAACACGAGTTCATTATTCGTGACCCAAATCAATGAAACTAGTCCAATAAAATTGAACTGAACATAAACAAGCAAATTAGATTAACCTACTTATTTAATTATTCGGACTAATATTAATTTCTTGAGTACTTGTTTTATTTAAACGTAACAACGCTTACAAAAAAAGTGAAACTATGTGAGTTATATTTTATATATATATATATATCTACTACTTATATATAAGTGTGGATAACCACACAGGTTGCAGTCAACATGTTTGCTTCACCTCTGTGGTTCCACATTTACATATATATATTTGCCTACTTTTTTTTTCGTTTTAATTTGTTTGTCTTATTTTTTTAAATTTTTATATATTTAAAAACTACATAAAAAATACTATAAATCATGATAATTGACAACTAAAATTAATATATTCATGTCACATAAAATGGGACAAAAGAAGTAACATGTATTATTTAATTTGAAAACTACGTAAAAAGTATTGTAAATCTCAATAATTAACAACATATTGACTCTTGAAATTTTATTTGTGCTACATATATTGGGACAAGGAAAGTAACATATATTATTTAAAAATTACAATAATTAAAAACTTAAAATATTTAAAAATCATATCAAAATTTAATTGACTCTCTAAATTTTATGTATGTCACATAAAGTGAGACAAAAAAATAACAGATATTGGGCCCGTGCTAACACGGGCACTTATATCTAGTATATATGTACACATCAATAGCTTTTTGGAAATTACACAAACACAATCATATTCAATCTCATTACGAGGTAATTTAAACAATTAAAATTCAGAAGAAAGCGTCTTATTTGACCTTAGAGCAGTCAAAATCTGGCCTAATCTTGAAAAAGGCATTGACCTTACATATTCCAGTGAGTTTAGAAGCACGGCTGATTCGAGTATCTGTAGCGTTTGAACGGACGTTCTTAAGGCATCTGTAAAAACGCTGGCGGTCAGCTGTGGTACGTGCAGCTCTGTGGAGAGATTTAATCCCACTGCAGCATTCTGATGGGACGCTTAATCCACCACCTAATACGTAGCCAAGACATGGTTCGAGGCTACTATACACCGTGATGCACGTCACCACAGTTGCATCCTCATCAGCTATAGATGCTGCTGTAGCCACCGCGATGCAAATGAGAAGCAAAGGAAATAGTTGCTTGTTTAGCATATTGTGAAGATGGCCAGCGATATATGTACGATTAATTTCCTTATCAATGTTATATATATATGAACCTAAGGTATGGATGTCAAACATGTGAAGCACAAAAGTCTATTCATTCTGTCCATTAATATCTATTGCTCGATACAGGAGGATAATTGTCCTAAAAGTAACATGCATTCTCATGTTGCTAAAGTGCAAAGTAGTACTCTTTCCAGAGAGACATATATTACCTATCACATAGGTGCACGAAAATTCCTTACAATGACATAATGAGAGTCCGGAGCCAAAAGGGCAAAAAATATTGTCAAAAATTCCAAAAGGGCACATCAAATTTTTTTAAAACCAAAAGGGCAAAATCGCTCCTGACGGAGCGATTTCCCTCTGACACAAAATGAAAAATAAAAAAGAAACCTTTTTTTATTAAAAATCGCTGCCAGGGCAGCGATTTTGTAAATTTTTTTTTTTTTTTTATTATTATTAAAAATCGCTGCTAGGGCAGCGATTTTGTAAAAAAAAA